>JAVGWX010000021.1:45581715-45779215 GCA_036924085.1 Ariolimax columbianus
TAACTTATTTTATTTTAGGATGTGATACAGACTGGTCAAGTCTTCAGCAAAGTCAAGATTATCTTCTGCGTTCGTTCTCAATCTCCCGCTACCAAACCATGAGAAGTGCTTTGCAAGTAGCAGATTGTAGTCCAGAGAATATAATGCGTTGTGTCGTAGTTTACAGATTTACGGCGAAATTTGTTCCCTTCGGTCCAACATATCCGGCTCCAGCACACATTTTTGAGTACCGGGCTGTCTTCCCTCTTCGAACCTTTCTACTTAAACAGTCTTCCATGTTTCAGTCTGTTGTACATGATCACCGCGTGGAGATGTAGGAGGGTCTTGGCAGCTCTGGCTTACTAGCCCTGGCGCAAGCTGTCAGCTATGAGTGGCTGAGCGATGAAGCTCATCCAGTACTCATCATCTTGACCATCAACGGATAGATTAGACAATAACACATTTTTTTGTTCCTTCAAAATACAACCGGCTACAAGAACAAGAGGGCACATATATCAATTAATTAAACAAAGATCCACATTAGATACTAGGACATATTTTTCCAGCCAAAGAGTTGTGAACACTTGGAATGCACTGCCACAGAAAATAGCGGAGGCAGGGTTAATTAATGCATTAAAGAACATATTGGATACGCAAAAGTTTCTAGTTCAAGGAAATATAAAAGAAAATGGTTGTATGAGTGTCTGGAGAGTCTTCTAAACCAGTATAGTTTTAATGTACGAATTGAAAGTTGGGAGGAGAAATAACTGTTTCCACCACTACACACTTCACGCGATGATAGTGAATAATGCATCATAATCATAAACATAATAAAAACATAATCCAGAAAGTAACGATATCAAACAAACAGATGTTACGTCTTCCAAAGTCTCATTGTTCATTTGATCTTATAAAATTTTATGTTGAGCAATAAATTGTGACACTATCGACTGTTACGTCATATTGTGAGATCCGAGTTCAGCAATTAATGTAACAAAAAGCTGGGGGACAGAATAGATGCCGTCGAAATGTGATTAAACACTAGAACGTATCGTATTTCGTGGAAAGTTCTGTCAGTTTAGTTCAGTTCATCCGGTAACCCATCAGGTCGTTGGGGCACACATGAAGACACCTCCAAAATCCCACGCCATCCCTCTCTGTCTGTCGCCGCCTGTCGTATCTCACCGGGACGAAGGCCTGACCACTCAGTGATGTTGTCCACCCATCTCTTCCTTGGACGACCTTGCCCTCTCTGTCCCGGTAAGGAACCAAAGAGTATCGAGTTGGTAATTCCGTTGGACCTCGCGACGTGCCCGCACCAGGCCATCTTTCGTCTTTTGATAGCTGTGAACCAAATGGACCACTAGCGTCTTCAACTCTCTGACGGATTTCTACGTTCGTGACACGATCTTTATATGTAACATTTAGGAGTTTTCTATAGGACCTCATTTCCATTGCGTGTATTTTGCCCTGGATATCTGCTGCAATGGTCCAGGTCTCGCAGGCATACAGAAATATTGATAGCACCAAAGAGTGCATTAGTCTAACTTTTATGCCGAGACGCGAGCCGCTTGTCATGCCATATAGGTTTCAGCCGAGTCAGCGCCGCTGTTAACTTAACTTAACGTCTTTATACTGGTTTAGAAGACCCTGCAGAGTCTGTATACAACCAGTTACATTTACATCACCTTACTCTAAAATCTATGCGCATCCAGTTTATTCTTAAACGCATTAACTGTCCCTGCCTCCACCACCTCCCCTGGCAATGCATTCCAAGCAGACACCACTCTCTGACTAAAAAAATATTTCCTAATATCTAACCTGGACCTCTCTTTAGTCAGCTTGTAGCTATGCCCTCGTGTTATTGTAGGTGGCTGTATTTTAAAAAACTTGTTATAGTCTAATTTATCAATTCCTCTGATCATCTTATAAACCTGTATTAAGTCACCACGAATTCTTCTCTCTTCGAGACACTGTAGGCCTGTTTTTCTGAGTCGTTCCTCATAACTGTAATTTTGGAATCCAACTATCATCTTTGTCGCTCTTTTTTGTATTCTTTCTAGCATGTTTATGTCCCCTCTATGATAAGGACTCCACACCTGTACACAGTACTCCAATCTAGGTCTAACTAAAGCTTTATACAGTTTGACGATCACTTCCTTGCTCCTATGTTTAATATTTCTTTTTATCATACCTAACATTGCATTTGCCTTTTTCACTGCTACCTTAACTTGCTCACTCACCTTTCCTGTATGATCTATTATAACCCCTAGGTCCCTTTCCTTATCTATCTTTCTAATATTGTTTTCTCCCATTCTGTATTTATGTTCCATATTGGATCTACCCATGTGGATGACTGTACATTTATCTACATTAAACTCCATTTGCCAGCTTACAGACCATTCTCGAATTTTATCTAAATCCGACATCAATATATCCACTTCCGCTTTAGATGAGACACTACTGCATAGTTTTGTGTCATCAGCAAATTTTGCAATCATGGATCTCATATCAATGTCCAAATCATTTATATATATCAAGAACAAAATTGGTCCCAAAACCGAGCCCTGTGGCACACCACTTTTCACTTCACTCCACTCAGAGTACTCCTTATTTATGCCCACCCTCTGCCTTCTTCCTGTTAACCAATTTTCAATCCATTTGGCAACTTCGCCACCTATTCCATGTGATTTTAACTTTCGAAATAATCTTTGATGAGGTACTCTATCAAAGGCCTTTGCAAAGTCTAGATAAATAACATCCACTGGCTCCCCTTTATCTATGATTTTAGTAACCTCCTCCATGAATTCTAATAGATTTGTTAAGCATGATCTCCCTCTAGTAAACCCATGCTGACTATTTCTAATTAGATTAAATTTTTCTAAATGCATTACAATGTTTTCTTTGATTATTGACTCTAACAATTTACAGACTATGCTCGTTAAACTCACCGGTCTATAATTTGCCGGATCTGATTTTTTGCCTTTTTTGAATAAGGGGATCACTCCTGCATCTTTCCAATCCCGTGGAACAATCCCTTTTGTAAGTGATTGAGAACATAATATAGCCAATGGTTTTGCTAGTTGGTTTCTAATTTCATACAGCAATTTTGGGTGAATACCATCTTGACCTGGACATTTATTCACTTTCAACCCCTCCAATTTTTTAAAAACCATTTCCTCTGTAATACAGATTGATCTTAATCCCGCTGTATCCATGTCTCTTTGAAAAATATCTATAGGCTCTGGGATCTCGGAGCAGTCCTCCTTTGTGAAGACTGTGCCAAAGTACTGATTAAGCAGATTAGCAGCCTCTCTATTCTCACTTATTATTTTCCCTGTACTGTCTATGAGAGGGCCTACTTTGTCTTTCGTTCTTTGTTTATTTCTAACATAAGAAAAGAAGCTTTTACTGTCAGTCTTGATCCTCTGAGCAAGTTTTTTTTCAAAGTCTATTTTTGCTGTTTTATTCGCTTTCTGAGATATGTTCTGCTTGTCCAAATATTTTACATATGTTTCTTTTGATTTACCTGCCTCTATATATTTTTGCCATGCTTTATTTTTTGCTCTTCTACATTTCACTACAAATCTAGTTATCCACTTTTTACGCTTGGGGTTTACCTCCCTACATGGAACACATTCCTCTTTTAGCGTTTCTAGAACTGTTTTAAAACTTTCCCACTCCTGTTCAACATCTGTTCCTACAATAATATCTTTCCAGATTATGTGGTTCGCTGCCTCTTTCATCCTCTTAACATCTGTCTTAGAGTAGTCGTATGTTCGCGTGTTTATGTTTACTTCTTTCCCTGCAATAAGATCCCAACGGATGATTTGATGGTCACTTGAGCCAAACAGTTCCCCAACGGTAACGTTTTCAATCATATTTTCCTCTGTGGTAAAAACTAGGTCGAGTATGTTTTTGCCTCTGGTGGCTGCTTCTATATGTTGAATTAAAAAATTGTCAGTTATGCACGTAACAAAAGGTTTTGACTCTACAAGTGCTTCTGCCATATCCCATTTTATTTCTGGATAGTTGTTTGTGCTATTCTTGCAATTACCTCTGGCGTCGATCCCTCTTCACTGATCAATGTTCCCAGATATTTGAAACGTTTTACCACCTCAAGTTCCTGCCCATTTGCCTCTATTACAGATTTAAACTCTGCTATGTTATTGGTCATGAGCTTTGTTTTATCTGCATTTATTTCCATACCAAAACTCAGAGCCGCTCTGTCCAAGCTACCAATCAACTCCTGGAGTTACCTTTCTGTGCCTGACAATACATCAATATCATCAGCAAATCGGAAGTTTGTGATAAGCCTGTCACCTATTTTAACCGTGCCAACATGTTCTTTTAAGACATGTTCGTGGAAAGAGAAACAATTAAATAAGGACAAACTGACGAGAGTAGATATGAATAAAAAAAAACGTCTTTGATGGGCAGTGAAATTGGGAATGTCATACATTTTACTCATGTAAAAAGACAAGATACTTTATTGAAAACAATACGTTGAAATCGGATGCACTGAGTCACAGGCTTAACGAAACAGTGCAACGTATATCGCTGTTTCATGACGTTACAACCTAACAGAAGAAAGTACGGTGCTCATCCTGTGGAGTCCCTGCTACTGGTGGTCACCCACCCATGTGCTGTGGAGTCCCTGCTACTGGTGGTCACCCACCCATGTGCTGTGGAGTCAAGGCACACGCAGATGGGGCAAAAGCTATTGGCCAAAAACTCAAGACACTTAAAATACTACAGTCGAACGAGGAGGGAGTCCTTAACAAAAAGCTTTCCCTAACAAATCGCATGTACGAAGGTAAGATTGACGTGGCATGTATCCAAGTAACGCACCTACACAAAAAACCACATATTCTCAATCAGAGGATACCAGACCTTCCGTCTTGATAGAGAAGGTCACAAAGGAGGGGATCTGATACTGACACGAAACTGCATACCAAGTAGCGCAGTATCTGTAAATCACACCGGGACAAGCAGAAATTGTATGAGTCAACATAATGACACAGGAAACGAAAACCCGTATATTCAACCTTTATGGCCCACCAAACAAAGACCTGTCGCTCTCGAGTATGGAAATCAAGGACTCCAGCTGCCTAGTGGTTGGAGACTTCAACAGTCACTCAGAGAGATGGAGATATTCAGATACAGACAGCAGAGGTGATGAAATGGACGACTGGGAGATACACACAAATCTCTATCTTATCATCGTTCGGACGACAGCCCTAGCTTCTATTCTAGAACATGGCATATCACTTCCACCCCAGACTTGGCCTTCTCCACGGGGGATATTCACCACAAAATAGAACGTCAGTTGCTCGACCAATTGGCAGGTAGCGACCACAGGCCAATTAGGCTAGAAATTGATATGGAAGTTGGCCCCAGGAAATAAAACCGCTGCCACGTTGAGACATATATATTGGATATATATATCCACGTTGGAACATTGGGTACAGTTCCTACAACTCCTCCAGCATACATGCCATTGAGAAGAGTCCGTACATGACAATTCCACCATGTTTCAGTTTCACAATACTACAATAGAAACATGTCATGGAGTACAATGCCGAGGTTGGAACCATCGAGAGGGGCGGGGCGGGGAGGGGGGGGGGGGGGTTCATTGATGAGCTGATTACACACGCGCAGTGACGCAGTGGACTTTCAAGCTGACGCCGGAGACCTGGCGGACTAATACCTCCATCAAACTATAGGGCTTCGGCAGTGTTTCCGGATCCGTCAGTTCCCCCATGCTACAGTTTTGCGAAGATACCGTGATATTTCTAGCAAAGCCATGCCGAATTGGTAAAGATCCCTTCAGGTTAATATAAAACATATTCACAGTTATCCAAGTAGGGTTCTGTGATCTAAGTAACTTCCACTGATTTAATGAGCACGTCGCTCAATTACAGTGAGACAGTATGAACTCAGGCACACATAGAACAATCTGAACACGATCTTAATAAACCCATTGACAGATTGGCAACGGTCAGAGCACCTAGTCATGATGGAATCCCGTGTGACCTGAACAAACACATTCCGAGTGTGGGCAATTGTAAGCACTACACATAATGCGGCTGGTGAGCTGGCAAGGTGCCACTGTACCGTAAACCTTTACCACACGGCACAATTAAGTACGTTTTATTTCCAGTAGCCAAATGATTTGTCAGCACGTTACGTCGCGTCATGGTTTTTTTACTTTGGGAAATTCTAATCTGGCTGTGTGTGTGTGAGTGTGTGTGTGTGTGTGTGTGCATGTGTGTGTGTGTGTATGTGTGTGTGTGTATGTGTGTGTACAACGAGACATATTTTTGTAAAAAGAACGTGTTTGTGTTATTGTTCTTATTATGTGTGTGTATTAGTATCTGAGATACAGGAAGATGAAGGCGATAGTGTGGAACAACAGCAGAACGTATAGATACCCATTTTCGGCGTCCATTAGTTACAAAATATTAAAAAAAGTTCGCAACAAATTTCGAAAACGGTTTATCAGTGTTTACCTTAATGGCGAAATCTGTCACTTTCGACTATAAACGTATTTTTTGTACTTGCATGAACAAACTAAACAGATCTTCCTCTGAAAAATGAATAGCAGAAACTTAAGTTCCCCACTCTCAAAAATGGGTGAATTTTCAAATCCTAGCGAAGAACAATAAATCCTTTCAAACGTCTAAAAGTAAATTTCAAAATCGCCATCTCTACAATCAAAAGAGCAGTGTGTTCAGTCGTTTCTGTAGCATTCTCTTGGTAGTTTATATACGATACACCGACGACACTAGAACTGGTGCCGTGGCGTATTGTTGGGAATGGACATAAATATTCGTCTTTGCGCGTCTTTGATGCTGTGAAGGATGGGACTCGCAGACTGTAACATTGCACACAAGTAATGTGATAACAGTGATTCATAATTATGGAGGCACCTCTCTGTCAAGTGTTGTTGGCAGTCATCGTCAGCAGTCATCTTACTGAAGGTACACACGTTGGTCAAGTCAGGTCATCCCGTAACCGGTGAGGTCGTTGGGGCACACATGAATACATCCTCACAATACCACGCCATCCTTCTCTGTCAGTGGCCGCTGCCTGTGCCTCCTGGTCGGAAATTGGTCCTTTCTTCTATGTTGTCCTACCACCTGTTTTTGTGACGGCCTCTTCGTCGTCTGCCTTGCACCTTTCTGTGGATGATCGTATTTGCAAGACCATTTAATCTCGATATGTGACCGTACCAAGCGAGTTTCCTTCTTTTGACAGCTGCTAAGAGGTCTTCAAAAGACCCAATTGCTCTATGGCAGTGTCGACAGCCTCAGGATCACAGCTGCTTTCTTCGAACAAATTCAAATTGACGTCTGACAGCGTACGAAGAAAAAGAAGAAGACGAAAAGGCCCAATTGCTGTTGTAAATATATCTCGAATTTCCTCATTTGTAACTCGATCTTTATATGTGACGTTTAAAAGTCTTCGGAAACATCTCATGTCAATCAAATTGAAGTTATTTCCTTTCTGCAACATCAAGAGCAGTCATTCGAGTAGAATAGTTCATTTTTATGTTGCCCTGATTGATCTGAAAAAAGGCATTCGATTAAGGAAAGGTAAGCAGAGGTTGTCTCTTTTAAATCCGCTTACTTTTAGACTGCTTTATCAAATTGCTCAAGCTAGTAATATCGTTCCATGAGGCCATGTCGATCACACTCTTATCCGGTAGCAATAGATCACAACCATTTAGTAGTTGCACTGTTAAACAAGATTATGTCTTCGTCGCAACACTATTCGAAATCGTATTTGTTCAACTAATAATGTCATAATTTGCCAACACTGTGAAGGTAATCGTACTTGACACAATTTACACTAGGTCTGATAGCCGGCAATTTAATATTGTCAAGTTTAGTGTTAAGTCGAATGTCACTAGAGTCAGGGCTACTGATTGTCCATTCGCTGACGACGTTTCAATTGTTTCTCAGAGTCAGCAGGGACGTTACAGTTTGACAGAACGCTTCTCCGAGGTGTGCACAGTTGTTGCAATCATTTAAGTCGAACAAATGAAAGTGATGTGAGAGGTAGAAGATGTCACACAAACTGCCCTATTCATGATTATGTGTTGGCAGTTGTGTACTACCTCACCGGCCTGCGATCCGTAATCAACGACAAGACCTCTCTTGACTCGCCAATTGTCCGTCGGATTGGAAAAACTGCTGTCATACTTGTCAATCTCACAACTTGTGTTTGGAAAACTCCCAATCCTACATCCCAAAGGTGGGACATGACTTACAATACATGTACTCTAGGCCGCCCCTATATTAAAGGGCAACATATACACTAAACCTGAGTACAGGCTTAATACCTTCTATATACCACTGGTGTTTCGCGGGAAGGGGTGGGGCGGCTAGGGGGTGAGAGGTGGAGGGACAAACGAAAAGACAGAGGTGCATAATCGTATCGGTCTCTCAAGCATGTACTCCCCTATTCTCCTACTCTTCTACTGTCCTGCTCTTCTACTGTCCTGCTCTTCTACTGTCCTGCTCTTCTACTGTCCTGCTCTTCTACTGTCCTGCTCTTCTACTGTCCTGCTCTTCTACTGTCCTGCTCTTCTACTGTCCTGCTCTTCTACTGTCTTGCTCTTCTACTGTCCTGCTCTTCTACTGTCCTGCTCTTCTACTGTCCTACTCTTCTACTGTCCTGCTCTTCTACTGTCCTGCTCTTCTACTGTCCTGCTCTTCTACTGTCCTGCTCTTCTACTGTCCTACTCTTCTACTGTCCTGCTCTTCTACTGTCCTGCTCTTCTACTGTCCTGCTCTTCTACTGTCCTGCTCTTCTACTGTCCTACTCTTCTACTGTCCTGCTCTTCTACTGTCCTACTCTTCTACTGTCCTACTCTTCTACTGTCCTGCTCTTCTACTGTCCTACTCTTCTACTGTCCTGCTCTTCTACTGTCCTAATCTTCTACTGTCCTACTCTTCTACTGTCCTGCTCTTCTACTGTCCTGCTCTTCTACTGTCCTACTCTTCTACTGTCCTGCTCTTCTACTGTCCTACTCTTCTACTGTCCTACTCTTCTACTGTCCTGCTCTTCTACTGTCCTACTCTTCTACTGTCCTGCTCTTCTACTGTCCTGCTCTTCTACTGTCCTGCTCTTCTACTGTCCTGCTCTTCTACTGTCCTACTCTTCTACTGTCCTGCTCTTCTACTGTCCTGCTCTTCTACTGTCCTGCTCTTCTACTGTCCTACTCTTCTACTGTCCTGCTCTTCTACTGTCCTGCTCTTCTACTGTCCTACTCTTCTACTGTCCTGCTCTTCTACTGTCCTGCTCTTCTACTGTCCTGCTCTTCTACTGTCCTGCTCTTCTACTGTCCTACTCTTCTACTGTCCTACTCTTCTACTGTCCTGCTCTTCTACTGTCCTACTCTTCTACTGTCCTACTCTTCTACTGTCCTACTCTTCTACTGTCCTGCTCTTCTACTGTCCTGCTCTTCTACTGTCCTGCTCTTCTACTGTCCTGCTCTTCTACTGTCCTGCTCTTCTACTGTCCTACTCAGCTTCTAACCTATTCTCCTACTCTCCGACTCTCCAAATCTCCTACTTACCTATTCTCCTACTCTCCTACTCTCCTAATCATTTATTCTTCTACTCTCCTACTCCTCTACTCACCTATTCTCCTACTCCCCTACTCACATACTCACCTACTCACCTACTCTCCTCACCTACTCACCTACTCTCCTACTCACCTACTCACCTACTCACCTACTCACCTACTCTCCTACTCTCCGACTCACCATCTCACCTACTCTCATACTCACCTACTCTCATACTCACCTACTCACCTACTCACCTACTCACCTACTCACCTACTCACCTACTCACCTACTCTCCTACGCACCTACTCTCCTACTCACCTACTCACCTACTAACCTACTCACCTACTCACCTACTCTCCTACTCACCTACTCTCCTACTCACCTACTCACCTACTCTTACTCACCTACTCACCTACTCACCTACTCACCTACTCTCCTTAGACAAACCATTCAACGATGGCTAGGTAATGTGTGCCGCGTGAGAGAAGATCTCATCCTTGAAGATGCGTTCTATGCACCAGAGGCTGACGGCAAAGGAACACATGGCTGATCACAGCGAAACTCAAAGACGAGTGTAAACTGAACATTACGATAATTGATACAAATCCAACATCTGGACAAGACCAAATATGTGGACGGGTAAAATCGGGATAAAGATTATGAGCAGTGCATGAACCGTAGCCGTCAGCGACCCGAAGCTGACTCCTAGTTTCAGAGCTGCCAGGGCGCTTTTCCACCTTCACTTGGTGATCCTAGATAACGGGCTGCAACAAGGCAGGCTGAAAAATGAGAAAGTATTGAAGAGAAAAGGTTAACCCGGTACCCAAAAGTATCATGATGAAGTCGGATGTGAGGGACCAAAAAGTTAAAATTTCGCAGTCAAGCTGTAAACAATAACATAAGGATTCCGTTCTCCAGACTACATCCTGCTACTTGCAAAGCCTTTTACAGGGCTTGGTAGCGGGAGATTGAGAACGTTCAGGGCTTGGTAGCGGGAGATTGAGAACGTTTAGGGCTTGGTAGCGGGAGATTGAGAACGTTCATGGCTTGGTAGCGCGAGATTGAAAACGTTCATGGCTTGGTAGCGGGAGATTGATAACGTTCATGGCTTGGTAGCGGGAGATTGAGAACGTTCATGGTTTGGTAGCCGGAGATTGAGAACTTTCAGGGCTTGGTAGCGGGAGATTGAGAACGTTCAGGGCTTGGTAGACGGAGATTTAGAACCTTCTAGGTTTGGTAGAGGGAGATTGAGAACGTTCAGGGCTTGGTAGCGGGAGATTGAGAACGTTCATGGCTTGGTAGCGGGAGATTGAGAACGTTCATGGCTTGGTAGCGGGAGATTGAGAACGTTCAGGGCTTGGTAGCGGGAGATTGAGAACGTTCAGGGCTTGGTAGCGGGAGATTGAGAACGTACAGGGCTTGGTAGCAGGAGATTGAGAACGTTGAGGCTTTGGTAGCGGGAGATTGAGAACGTTCAGGACTTTGTAGCGGGAGATTGAGAACGTTCAGGGCTTGGTAGCGGGAGATTGAGAACGTTAAGGGCTTGGTAGTGGGTGATTGAGAACGTTCAGGGCTTGGTAGAGGGAGATTGAGAACGAACGAAGATGAAGAAGAAAAAGGATGAATGCACACTAAACAGCCACCTCAAACT
Source organism: Ariolimax columbianus (assembly GCA_036924085.1). Lineage (NCBI taxonomy): Eukaryota > Metazoa > Mollusca > Gastropoda > Stylommatophora > Arionidae > Ariolimax > Ariolimax columbianus. The sequence continues at coordinate 45,592,923 of JAVGWX010000021.1, forward strand.
ACGCAAAAAGAAACACCTGCAACACGGGGAAGTTAAATGACAATGTCATTATGAAATTGGAATACCAAATTATGTAGATCGTTACTACTCCAAGGATACATAAGTTTATAATCCATGACATTAAATGGCTACTTGCCAACACATTAACTTGCCAAGGATATCGTAAGAGAAAATTAAAGACAGTTGAACATTGATAGGCCCGGCACATTTTCCTGGATAAACTGTAAGCTGTAAGCAAAGAAAAGAAATGCGAGACGAGAAAGGAGGGCGCAAGTAATAATAATTCGTCTATAGTCGTCGATAGGACTATCAGCCTTATTAAAAGTCATACTTCATCCGTGAGCATGTGAATGCGATCGTGATTGATCAAACTATGCAAACGTGGAAAGTTCTACAACACAACTAGCAAACATAATCCGCAGCTACCTCAGGTACATCATCTGCTCTGTTCCTCCTGATTGCGCGTCTATCATGGGCTGCCTGAAAACGAAAAAAAACGCCGTCTGTGACAACACTCTTCTAGGCTAAATGATCTTGAGGCAGGTTTAGCCAGATAATAATTTCTATTTGACACCAACCAATAGACGTTTTCATACCGTCATTGAAACGTTTTTTAAATGATCTTGAGGCAGGTTTAGCCAGATGATAATGTCTATTTGACACCAACCAATAGACGTTTTCATACCGTCATTGAAACGTTTTTTAAAAATTTGTTGACGTTCTATGGCCGTTCTCTTTCCCTCAGTGCACTGTACATGAGCCCCACTGGAAGCCTTTCGCTTGACACTCGAGCACAGTGCCTACATGTGCTTACACAGTGCCTACATGTGCTTACACATGGCCTATATGTGCTTACACAGGGCTTACATGTAGAATATAATTAACTCATCCGTCCCGCGTCACATAGAAAGTAAGATTATGCCAGTCAATCTTTTCACTACAGAAGCACTATTGAAGTATCATGGATCATAATACGCCCACCTGTTGATTGCAATGAACATTGAAGTACTCTTAACATAAGACGCGGTCCACCTGATAATCCTCCTAAATCTTCGAGAAAGATGCAAAATGGCAAGTACTGGGAGAACGAGAAGGCAACCCACTTGGCCACTCATTGAGCACGAACATTATTTAACTAACCAAAAGAAACCGCTATACCTCAATGGACCAGAAGAGCAAGTGAACCAACTTAGTGTCGTTTAACACTTTTGATAATGTGTTTGATCACAGCCCTTCATAAATTATGTTCTTTCCACTGCTCATGTATTGGGAATCCTTGAGTTACACTGAACATTACTCAAACGTGCCATGTTGATACTAAAGAACATCCACATGCGTATCCAGGGGCGTATTCTGAGCATCCGATGGCATGACTACATCCACAACATGGAGGTCTCTGCTAAAACAGGCCTTCTCTGAATTTCAGAAACATTTGTCGGCCGTCGAGTTTCTTTGTTCGGTTATAGTGTTCGGCTAGGTCAGGAAACCCATGCTCACATGATACTACGCAAGTCGTTCCTCTGCTCTAAAAGTCTTCCTCCGACAGGTTGGAGGCGCAGAAGTTGAAGTCCTCGTACATTATACCTCCAGCAGATTGCAACTTCCACCTCCGCTCAGGACGAGGCCTGGAACCACGCCGCAGTTGTGGGTCATAGTTGTGATCGGCCGACGCAAGGGCCTCTGGCGCCTAAGCGAACAATATAAGGAGCCACGCTAACGCACAATGCACTCAATTGAGTCAGCGTTTGGCCTGGTTTGTTATTAGAGATGAAAAGAAGAAACAAATAGTCCCTTTTTTAGCCTGAGGAATCGATAACGCTCAGCTTTGATGTTATTGTCTCAAATTAATAATTAATTGATGCTTTCTTCCTAATATGCGGGAGTTGTATTGTTGGCGAGTTGATGTGTTATGGGGACAAGGACAGACATACTGAGAGCAAGTCGTAAGGTGAGACTACATCAGCCTTTATTTGATGTGTTTTGGGGACAAGGACAGACATACTGAGAGCAAGTCGTAAGGTGAGACTACATCAGCCTTTATTTGATGTGTTATGGGGACACGGACAGACATACTGAGAGCAAGTCGTAAGGTGAAACTACATCAGCCTTTATTTGATGTGTTATGGGGACAAGGACAGACATACTGAGAGCAAGTCGTAAGGTGAGACTACATCAGCCTTTATTTGATGTGTTATGGGGACAAGGACAGACATACTGAGAGCAAGTCGTAAGGTGAGACTACATCAGCCTTTATTTGATGTGTTATGGGGACAAGGACAGACATACTGAGAGCAAGTCGTAAGGTGAGACTACATCAGCCTTTATCATCAGCCTTTATTTGAAAGACATAAAGTGGGACAGGTACGATTCTAATATCACTGAGAACATGTCACCTTTGTCTTGTCCTTTTTATGTTGCTCTTCATCTGCTTCTTCTTCTTCTTCTTCTCCTTCTTTTTGTTCTTCTTGTTCTTCTTCTCCTTCTTCTTCTTCTTCTTCTTCTTCTTCTTCTCGATTATAATTATATCCACACGTGAAATCCAGTTTTTCTGAATAAAGGATGTCATGGTAGAGAGTTCTTCAATGCTTCCAAACAGATCTGCGTAGAGGTTCGTCTACATTGGTCTGTGTTCAGTTTGCAATTACCTAAGCATATCGGATTCTTGCACAATGTATTCGGCTGTGTGTGCTGCTGTACAGTACATACACATAGCTGATGGAGCCAATTTTATCATGTCGGAGGAGCGCGTTAGCCCAGTTCATAGCCAGCAATTCGCTATTCTCTGTGGTAACAGCTAGCCTCGGTTCGAATCGCGTCCAGAGACTAAACAAATCCGAGTCAAGATTTTAATCTGGGACCGCTTCTCCAGTCAGCCTAACTGTAAATGGGTACCTGACGCACGAGTTAAGAAAAATGGATTCAGCCAAGAACAATTCAGGACAGAGATGGAGACATCCTGGCAGATACAAAGAATAAAATGGAAAAGTGAAGGGAATACGTAACTGATTTGTATAACAATAAAAAAAACTATATCACATAAGTTGACCACATTTTTTTATGAGTCCGACTTGGAATAGAATAATCGGACAGTAGCCAGAGAGGAATTTGACACGGCTCTACATTCCCGCACAAGGGATAAATCCATTGAACTCATCAAAGCAGCAGGAAAAACATTACAAACATACTTTTCCAATAAATAAACAATATTTACCAATTAGTAATATAACCTACATATCAGACACCATCAGCAATCATCCCAATCCCCAAAAGCGGATTCCAAGTGATTGCAACCAATTTCGTGCAATCAATCTAATGTCTCGCGCATCGACAATTCTACTGAAACGAACAAAGAGAATAATTTGCAATGACAAAATAATCTGTGCTAAAGGAAAACCAGTTTGAGTTCTGAAAGTTTAGAGGCATTATAAATGCGGTTGGAAGACTACGATTTATTGTAGAGAGAATAATAGACCAGAGTAGATCTATCTTTATCTGCTTTATTGACTATTGAGGAATTCCGTGGCGAAGTGGTTAAGCCGTCGGCCAGCAATTTCAGAGCGGAGGTAGAGGCAATGCGGGCTAGAGTAGAAGCAATGCTCACAGGCTCACAATGAAAGCCAGATAGTCCTGTTTACAGATGCCCTAGCCGTAGTTACAGCACTAAAAAGCCAGAAACATACTGAACTTAATGATTTAAGAGCAGTACTCTGTCAACTATGCCAGCAGTCCGCACCAAAAAGAGTAGTGGTACAGTTGGTTCCATCCCATTGTAACATCCAAGGCAACGAGGAAGAAGACAGACTGGCAAAATAAGGTGCAAGACTACCACAACCAGATTCTAGTGTGACCTATGAAGAGTCCAAAAGGCTAATGAGGGCCAGATTCATGGCCAAATGGGAAACAGAACATACTGGCTACACAAACAATGATGCCTATTACCAGTTGAACAGAAGAGAGCAGGTCGTGGTCTTCAGACTCCGCACAGGCCACAACAGACTGAGGTACCACCTATTAAATACACTGAAGATAGGTAGAACTGACGAATGCAGTTGTTGTACAGGGAAAATGACCGCTGAACATCTGCTGCAAAACTGCCCGACATACGAGGAACAGAGAAAGCACATGTGGCCATCACCAGTGGCAACATTAGCCAAGTTATATGGCAGTGTCGACAGCCTCAGGATGATCGCTGCTTTCTTCGAACAAATACAGGTTTACGCCTGACAGCGTACGAAGAAGAAAAAGAAGAAGCCGTCGGCCTCGTGATCAGGTTGTGTGGGTTTGACTCCGGACTCCGCTGTCTTTTTCACGGGTGTTTGATGCGGAATCCCCTGCATCAAGTAGTCGCCCCCTAGTCGTCTTGTCTTTGACATGCCACTGGAGTCGGGCGGCACGAGACGAGAGAGTGAGGATACAAAGTAGCGCATTTAATCCTTACTAAAAATAGCGTTAGCAAAATTAATTATGCTATCATCGTCTACGACTTTACCTTCACTATGAAAAGTCCTTTAACAGTGTGCCAGGAAACAAACTTGTCCATATTATTACACCGTTTAAGGTGGATATAGCAATAATTAAACTAATGCTCAATCTGCATGCAAACTAAACATCGAATATAGTGTAATTGAGGAATAACAAACCTAGTCGCAATCAGGAAAGGGGTGAAACAGAGATGTCTGTTATCTCCAACCTTATTTAATCTGTATTTAGAGGTCATCATGGAAGAAGTAAGGAGAAATTAAAACATAATATTCAAGGTTAATAAAGAATGAATATGTGCAATCAAATTTGCAGATGATCAAGCATCATTGAAGGAACAGAAAATATTAACAAAAATTGCTCCCCACGATTAACGACAAAGCCAAGATATTGCGTCTGAGAATAAATGTTTATTAAACAAAAAGGAATAGTAACACAATTTAAAAAAAACAAAAGATTAAAGATCAGCACCGTGGGACAGATCATATAACAAATGCATAGGTTTTCATATTTGTGGGACAGATTTAGTCTCCCTGCTGACACATTTTGTTGTCTAGGGTAACGCGCAAGGCAGTTATCTGACCGGATCACTCACGTCGGCAAGTACCGTGGCGGGGGTAATAGCGACGCCATCTTGAAAGTAGCGCACACTAAGAAAGTCTGGGGTCTGACGCGTCGGGAGCTGGGACAGACGAACTACTCACCCCGGCGGCAACTCTTCTCTCTCCTCTCACCTCACTCTGTTTCATTTGACTCTGTCCTACAGTCACACTCCTGCACAACTTTCACACGTGCCCTCAGGGTGAGGCCCTTCCATTGCACTTTGGTTGGGCTAGCTTCTGAGGGCGCACATAGCATAGGTACATACAGACGCACACATTCATCTAAACACTGGTTTATGCGTCCTGATATCGCTCAATGGACTACGGTCAGGGGTGGAATGGGCGCGTCTCCGCCAGTAGAAACTCGTGAGGCAAACATCTAAGCAACAACAACAACACGATGGGATAGACTTTAGGCGATTTGCAGAGCGGAGGAGAAGAGAGGCGTTACACGATTTGAAGAGACGCACCATAACGCGATTTTTTGCAGAGAGACGAACATTGCACGATTTTGCAGGCAGAGAATTTACACAATTTGCAGAAATACTCTACGCGATTTGCAGAGCGATACATCAATACATTTGGGCTAAAATATTATAGATGATACTCGTTGTCAGTTTGAAATAAAAACTAAGTTGGCACTGGTAAAAAAAGGGATTTCGTGGGAAACAAAAACTTCTAAAAAAAATAAATAAATCCGTAATGAGTTTTTGAAAAAAAAAATCATGACATACATCTGCCGCATGGCCCTGAATGAATCTGTAAAATCTAAAAGAAAAAAAACGATTTAAAAATCTATAAACAAAAAGGATGTTAACACAATATCTGTTGAGATATGCTAAGCAAGATTCAATCAAAAGCTCAAACGAACAAGAACTTAAAGACATAAATACATAGCCGACTGATAACAAGTACACAGAAAGGTAGATTGTCTATGCCTAGTCTTACATGAGAAATGTAGACATGCTATTGAAAAAAAAACAAGAAAGCAAAATTCAAAGGAAAAGATGAAGTGGTCGGTCTTTGGCTTGATTCCGTTATATCTAAATAGCATTGTTTGTTAGAGGGTGCTGTGTGGTGGCAGGCTTGTTACGTGGCCAAACCTTTCAAATTTCTGTCTTTTGATGAAGTCTAATACTGGTGTTGTTGTCACCAGACACTTTCTGTCTTAGTTTATGATGTTGTATCTTCTTGACACTTTCAATAGTATTAACAGGTGTTTGATTTCTGGTGTTACGATTTATCGTTTTCTATTTGATGTAAATACCCAGTTTTGAGAGCATAGTGTTGGGATGAAAATCGTGTTGTATAAAGATTTTTTGTTAGCTATTATCATGTTCTTGCAATGAAATATCGGTGTTAGTTTTCCGATGGCCTGTTTACCTTGATGCATATTTGTTGGATTTCTGCTGTGATTCTGCTAATAACGTGCCTCCTAAATATGCAAAATACAAGGGGCTTGTCATGTCTTTACCCTGACTATGGGAGTAGGAGGAGAAAGTTGAAATTTGACACATATGCAGCTCATTAAACTTGTACCCGACATGAGAAGTAAGAATTTCCCTGCTCGACGAATTTACCCGGTATGGTGCATGGCGCAACACACCTTATTGACCGAATTTGCTCTCTAATGGTTTGTCAGAACAGTGGAGAAATCAAAGGCCAGAACCGTGATACAATTCTTGACATTGCAAGAAAAATACCCACATAAATAAACAGGAAAATTGAACCAGTGTTTGAGGAATTATGTCCTTCGTATGTTTTTGTAAAAAACTGGTGTAGGCAGTTTTAAGTGTGGCCGTTCCCATGTTGCTGATCTTCCAAGATCAGAAAGACCAGCCTCAGAGTGCAGCGATGTAAATGCTGCACGAGAAAAAACAAATCATTGACCAGGATAGGAAAATGACAATTCCAGAGATATCTAGGTCAGCAAAACTGAATGAAAGTATTTTTTAAAAATTTGACTGATAATGAGGAAAGTGTGTGCCCTCTGGGTTCCAGGTCTGCTGACATGTGAACAGAAACAAACGAGGGTTGATTGCTGTGGCGAGTTGCTGAAAATGTATCGGTCGAAAAACATGTTTCCGACCATGGTGACAGTAGATGAGACTTGGCTTCACATTACGAAGCAGATTTTTTTTTCTTCCCCAAAACTTAAAAAAGAAGCTGAAAGGAAATCATTGTGACAGTGACGAAGATGTCACACTGGTTTATGGTATCTTTTTCAGTTATATAAATAGGTTATTTTATTCTGAATGTCTTTCCAAGGTCACGTAGAGATGGCAGAAATGTATAAATTCAGGTGGTGACTACATAGAAGGAATAAGCGCTGTGCTAAATTTAAACTTTATCCTCCTACTTCTTCATGGTCAAGGTAGAGACATACGACAAGCCTCTTGTATTTCACCTGTTTTATTTGCTGCTTTGCAAATGTTATCGAAATCATAGCTTTTAAATCCCAAGTGAGATTCCACATTAAACCGAAAATATCGTCTGCTGAATACAATTCTATCCATATGTGAAACTTTCACCAGCAACTTGTTATGTTGGAGATTATAAAAATAATCCCTGTACTGTGCGCCTTCTTTCTTTCCAATACATAATTTACAGAAACATGATTGCTAGCCAACAATAACGATTACAGCATCAACATCGGCTTGAGGAAACCGGAAGACATTAAACAATCACATGAGAGATTGAAAATCCCACATAGAAAACTGCGTAGCATTAAAGTTAGCAAGAATAGTGCCGTCTACTGATAGGCAGAACCGCGAAGCGCAGTGGTTAGCGCACTGGCTTCGCATCTGAGTGGTCCTGGGTTCATTCCCCAGTTGAAGCGGACATGTTTTTTCAGACAGCAACGGCTTCCGGGTCGACCCAGCCTTAAATGGATACTGGTTCAGTTCGGGAATAAAAGGGGCGAGGGAAATGAGATGGCCACCGCCCTCATATAGCCAAGCCTTTGAAATGTGAGATCGCTAACACCTCGCACTCCTACTGCAGTAATGCTATGGGTTACTTTACTTTACTGATAGGTCAATATAGAGTTGACTGCTTTCGCTAGGTAAGAGATAAGACGAGAACATTATTGAATTATTTAACCTCTCGAGGGAGTTCGCGTGACTTTTTCATGTCACCAAACAATGACAATATTAGAAATGGATTGGTTCATCGAAATGTTTCTTTATGTTCTTTGACAGTTGTGGTAGTTGTTGTGTACGTTACATTTCATCCTACCCAACGCTTAACATCGTGCATTCCAGCCAATGTGTGTTGTCTACCTCCTTGCATGCTGTAGGTCATTGTCACCAAGCCAAATATCGTGTTGCGTCAATGTTACTAGTATTTTCTAAACACAACCCGTTCTCTTGCAGTTATAATGCGTACAATCTGTGAGAACCACAGCAATCTCATTAATGTATTTCTCAAAGGACATCAAATTTACAAATAAATAACGTACGGTGAAGGCAAATAGAGCAATGCTTCCGAACAAAAGGGGTTACACCTACGCCCCTGATCAGCACTAGCTCTCTAGGATAGAGATAGCCAATGCCAACACGAGATCTATCAGCTTAGACCCATCTAGCGACAGTATGATTGCGCGGGTGAGAATTCAGTGCACGAACATCCTAATCATACGCAGGTCACTATGTAACGAAACCACACGACTGAAAGGATAAACTGGCGGTCTACAGACTTTGCAGAGTATTCTAAACCATTATAAAAAAGTTCAGTTAAGAGCACTTGGGATTGGCCTGGCACGCACCCAGTGAATGTCCACCTGCCAAAAATAAAAGAAGGGAGGTCGTCAACGGAATGTGACTAGTAATATCAAAAGAAACACATAATTACATCAACATGGGTGGCACGACAGAAAACTGCACATCCCTAGGCCGTCTAACAGCACAAGTGGATAGATGATGATTATTATGATGACATTCTTGAATAGATAATGGGAGTTATCATTATCCTTTCTTAGAAAAGGCATCGCGTTCTTTGGTTTCGGTAACAGCTTAGGTGACCCCTGCACAGGAAACGTTCTAGGCAGAATTGAGCTGCTTAATACATATGTCATACTTTCATTTGAACTTCTTCAAAAGGTGTGAGGGTCACACAACAATTAAATACGTGAAAAGATCTAGGGCCACAAAAGTACCAGAATGGCTGATAAAACTCGAAGGCAAAAAATGGACTAGAAGCGGATGTACCTACATTATCTCTCTACCCACACCCATAAAGAATTAATTAACATCTGTAGATAATTTGACCAAAAATATATTTCTTAATAAGAACCAATATGGAAACTATTTTGTTCAATAATTGTTGCTGCTGTTAAAGAGAGTACTAACACAGAACAAACCACAGCCTTCATTTGTTATATATCGATTCTCAATAACAGCCCCTGAATTGTTAATTGAAGAGAGGTTTTTGTGTTCACTGTAACTTCTAGCAATTCTAGAAGAGTTGAGATTAGATTGTTTAATATTTCATTGGCCAAGGCTATGGTAATAGATTGAACATGGCTAGCACATATAATGGTGTACAATTATTTCTCCTTGAGCATACCCCTGCATTCATTTTCTCTAGCTGTGCAAGCCAGGCCTGTCGTTGCTGATGGGTGTGAATCATGGGAAGAAACAGCCAAGTACTTTTGAAAAATATAGCAAATGTACAAATTATTCATTAGCCAGTCCTCAAAAGTGGGATAATTGAAAGCAAGCTTTCTGTTTCACTTGCATGGGGTGTTAACAAATAGGCGGCATGTATGCCGAAGACGAATGTGTCGGAGCGATAGGTACAAATATCGCATTCATGCTGTAAACTAGCGACACAATGCATTCCGTTCTCCGGACTACATCCTGCTACTTGCAAAGTCCTGTTCAGAGCTTGGTAGCGGGAGATTGAGAAGAAACACAGAAGAAGAACGCGGTATGTAAGGATTGATGGAGCTAGTTAGTTAGCTTGTTTGTTAGTTAGCTAATTAGTTAGTTAACTTGTTAGTTTTTTAGTTAGCTATCTAGTTAGCAGGTTAACTAGAAAGTTTGGAAAATAGTTGGTCATTTTAGCTGGTTAGTTAGTTATTTACTAGTTAGTTAGTTAGCTAGCTAGTTAGTTAGTAAGTTGACTAGCTAGTTCTTGGTAAGTAAGTAAATTAGTTAATACGTTAGATAGTTAGACAGTTAGTTAATTAGTTAGCTAGATAGTTAGTTAGTTCGTTAGTTAGTTAGAAGGTTAGTTAGTTAGTTTGCTAGCTAGTTAGTTAGTTAGTATGTAAGTTAGACAGTTAGTTAGTTAGTTAATTAGCTAGTTAGTTATTTAATTAGTCAATTAGTTAGTTAGTTAATTAGTTGCCCATGGGTAGCGAAGATAGCGACATGGTCAGACATATTTATTCAGATGTAACCACAGATGACTGTAGAGCCCGATCTGATCGTGAAAAACTCTACCGCACGTAGGGCGCATATACACAGTGTTAGTAAATGGGCCGTCTTTCATTTTGTAATTCCGTGCAGCTTGCTTTTCCTGCACAGCAGTAATGGTTATCTGCTCAACAAGGCAAGCACCATGTGTGATAGCAGTGCACCAGGCTGAGAGGTTCGGAGCAAGCAGCTTCCGGGTAGAGACATCAATGCAGTAACTATTGCAAGAAACGTTTGGAGTGTTTTGTAACACTTCTTTTGTTCCTCACAACCACCCTTTCTTCCTGCGAGCGCTGTCTTGTTCTGAGCTCACCCTACAACTGCTTAGGAAGGCGCTCATCTGATAGGTGATGAACATGCTCAGTCCATCCGATCTGCACTCTTTGCAGCATTGTATGAATGCCAGAGAGTCTCGCTCTGCTGAAGACCACAGCTGGGTAATCTATCCGGTCAACCGATCCTGAACAGCTCGTGGAGACAGTTTACATGGGAATGATTACGTATCCTGACATGCCTGCAGTAGAGTGTCCATGTTTCACATGCATTTAGAAGGGTGGTTAGCCCAACAGCACGACACATTGGTCGTGGTGTCGACATTGATTCCATTCCGGTTCCAAACGTTTGCCCGAAGTCTTACAAAACCAGCGCACCCATTGGAAATGGTGTAATTGACCGGATAGTCTATTTTAGTTTCTCTGGCGAAGACACTACCAGGGTAAGTAAAAATATTAGTTGCTTGTATGCGATGGCCCTGTACATGGATGTTTGATATGTGGTAGAACTTCCTCTGCGCAGGTAAAAACATTGCCCCCGCTTTTGTCACGGTGACCTTCAGATCTAAGTTGGTGCGTGCAGTGAAAAACGTATCCATGGTTTGCTGCATGGTTGTTCTGAACGCCTTCTAATGACGCAGTAGTAAACAAACTGATGATTTAAGATGGTTGCTTCTTTCACCTCTATGAGAGACCTTAGAGTGAACAAGATTGATAGAGTGAAACCAATTGAACATGAAATGAATGAATGACAGTAAGAAACTTGTTACGAGGTCAGGAATCTCAGTGCACAGGCTCGAATTCAATTTGCTATTTTACAGATATACTTGACAATCATATTGACAGTCAAACATCAGAATGTTTTACAGTATAAAAGGGAGTACAGAAGGAATGTATCCTATCACCTCATCTATACAGCATATATGCGAAATGTATAATGATAAATGTTGGAGAAGACGAGAACATTGAAAGTTTCGACCCATTTGCGATTGGCGGGTACGAGATTCCATAGTTGCAATACGCAAACGACACAGTGATACTATCAAGAAGTGCAGAAGGGCTAGAGCAGCTAATTTCTGCCGTAAATGGACAAAGTAAAGATCAAAACTTGTTTATAAACATAAATTTAAAACAAAGATGATGACCACCGACAAAACATAATGTCAACATAAATTTACAGTGGGTGGTGAGGAAATATATCAGGTTACACATTTTGAATGTCTGTGCTCCAGAATTGACAAAAATGGCGACTGCTCGAAACAAATCAGAAGAAGACTAGCCATGGCAATGCAGAGACTGAACAGCCTGAAGAAATTATGGCAGAGCACCAACAAAACGATAAAAGTAAAAAGTCTTCAGAAGCTGTGTTTTTCCTGTGCCAGCTTATGGCTTCGAATCGGGGACGATTACCAAAACTTCCAAACAAAGAATCGAATCCTTCCAGTCAAAATGTTACAGAAAGATCCCAAGAATACCATGGACAGAGAAAAAAGACAAATGTAGACATTCGGCAAGAGTTGAGCATAGAAGAGAACTGGTTTATCAATTCCATTTTGGCTAGAACATGCAAATACTTTGGTCACATTAAGAAACACAACAGTCTCGAGAGAACAGTGATGGAAGGTATGGTGCGAGGTAAAAGAGAAATGGGTAGACCAAGAAGACGATGGCACCAAGATATACAGGAATGCCTGGGTATGACTGTGGCGCAGGCTGGAATTTTGGCAAGGGAACGAGTTTCTGTCAGACAGATTGTGATGGGAGCGACGTTCTATAAATAACATACTACATGATGATGACTTGACAATCACGAATGTGTTCTAATAATATTCCTGCTGGTTCAGCTACAATTATACACAAGACTGATATGGTGATCTTCCTCAAGCGAAAATATCCCTTTAGCTTAAATTGATTTGCAGGCCGTACGAATTACTTTAAGAAATAATCTTAATTTTGTATTTTATAATGTAACCGTCGAGTTTGGGATAAAGATATTTGGAATAAAGATATTTGGGATGAAGATATTTGGGATACAGATATTTGGAATAGAGATATTTGGGATAAAGATATTTGGGATAAATATATTTGGGATGAAGATATTTGGGATAAAGATATTTGGGATGAAGATATTTGGGATGAAGATGCTTAGCAGTTCATGAGTTGTTGCGGTCAGGGAACTAAAGCTGACTGTTAGCGTTAGAGTTAGCGACCAAGAACTGCCAAGACACTTCTCCATCTCCAAGTGGTGATCCTGGACAACAGGCTGCTACAGGGCAGACTGGACAAGGAGAAGAGATCAAAGAGGGAAGCCTAACCAGGTACCCAAAAAATTCATGCTAAAGACGAATGCGTCAGACCAAAAAGTGCAAAATCACAGTCAAGTTGTAAATTTCCAACGCATTCCCTTCTCTGAACTACATACTATTACTTGCAATGCTCTTTTCAGGACATGGTAGCGAGCGTTTGAGAACGAACGCCGAACAAGTGGACAAAGACTGTCGCATTGATGTTATTTCAGAGTTTACACGCATCTACATCTTCGGTCGGATGAATCGCTTTCAATGTGCTGAAACAGGACAGGAATAGCTATCGTTCAACCCTAGGACACGATCGCTTGAATGGCATTGTTACGCTTAATATAAAATGTAACATTGCAAGAAATGTATCTTTTTCCAGTTAAACTTATGAATTTTCACACATGAGGCAAACAAAATCGCACGTTAAATAACTATGGAAACGTTATAAAAAAATGGTTTAATGTATCTATTAAGTGCTAAAATTGGTATTGTATTAAATATAAACATGATAAAAGTGTTACTAATTATCTGCCGTTATTTTTGCACTTCTCAGTTCTTTTAATTTACTAACAAAATAAAGTGTCCAGTGTGATGAAGTCATAACATATTATTTTAATTATTACTATACCTTTCCTACGACCGTCTGGTTAGGTTAGTGGTAGAGCATTCGCTTTTCACGCAAATGTGCTGCATTCCACTCCCATAACTGTCACGCTCAAGTCGATCCAGCAGTAAATGGGCACCTGGGTTAGCGTAAGAAGGGCACGGAGAAATGAAACCTCACACCAAACCATACTGTGGTAGTCCTCTAACACGTTATTCCCAAACGTCAGTTATGTATGTTGACCGACTCCCTCTATTGTACTCTTGTCACAGGTGAACCCCAAATTTTACAGTAAACTAAAGCAACCCACTAACACCTGAAGATAGTTAAAAATTATTGGCTTTTAAAAAATACCGCACTAAAAATTGCTATTAAAATGTCACACATTTCTGTTTGCATTTCCTCCATTTGTGTAACCGAGCGAGGGCCTTCTGTGACCCAGCTGGGCGTTACTGGTTTTCACGTATTGTTGATGCAGAAGAAAAAAAACGTGTTAGGCTTCTTAACCATTCCGTATTTTTACATGCGCTGTTAAAAACTGTTAGTCTTTGAACTTTGATGCGCATAGCTGGGAAATGCGGCACACACCCTAAAATGTGCTATAGCTGTGCTTTGGATCTGAGTCAAGGGAACACTTAGCACATAGATACGCTAAAATTCCTTCTTCCTGGAGGACAAGTTAAAGATACAGAAGATATGGTTTATGTTTCTTTATTTCGGTTCTTCTTGTCCAAACTTAAAGGTGACAGTCCAACAAAGAAAGTTTAATTTGTCATTCTAATTGTAAGAAATGTGTTCAAATGAAATCGGTGGCTTTATTACAAATATATGAAAGTTACATCATCTGGTGTGGCGGAATTAAATATAGCAATTGTTATGAAGCAAACATGCCACAGGGCTAGTTAGAAAAAGTCGCCATAGGTATTCAGACACGCATCTAACTGAATGGATTGACGGCGGATGACGTCTGAAAAAAATAACTTTGGTAGCTATTTGAACCAAATTGGTCACCGAGGCCATGACGTCTGCATTGTAATCGAATCTTTTTTCGTATATCAGTCTTGTTTGTTTTACCTGTTCTTGTGGATCAGTCTTGTTTGTTTTACCTGTTCTTGTGGATCAGTCGTGTTTGTTTGACCTGTGCTTGTGGATCAGTTTTGTTTGTTTGACCTGTGCTTGTGGATCAGTCTTGTTTGTTAGACCTGTTCTTGTGGACCAGTCGTGTTTGTTTGACCTGTTCTTGTGGACCAGTCGTGTTTGTTTGACCTGTTATTGTGGATCAGTCGTGTTTGTTTGACCTGTTCTTGAGGACCAGTCGTGTTTGTTTGACCTGTTCTTGTGGATCAGTCGCGTTTGTTTTACTTGTTCTTGTCGATCAGTCGCGTTTGTTTTACCTGTTCTTGTGGATCAGTTGTGTTTGTTTTACCTGTTTTTGTTGATCAGTCGCGTTTGTTTTACCAGTTGATTTGATCAGTTGTGTCTGTTTTTCCTGTTCATGTGGATCAGTCGTGTTTGTTTTACCTGTTCTTATAGATCAGTCGCGTTTGTTTTATCTGTTCTTGTCTGCTAAATGATTTTCTTTTTTGTTTTGTTTGTTATATTCAATACATAAAGTAAAACACTATCTCCGGGTCTTTTATTTAATATGAAGAAGCAGCAACAACTCCAGAGAGGGCAAGCCTATTCATGACATCATAATTGTGTCCTCAGGTCCGACCGGTCTCCAAGGAAATGTGCGTGGATAGCCATCAGCTCGCCAGACAGGTAGAGTGTGAGTTGTACCAATAAATTCCCTCCCTTTTACCGCTATTCAGTTTCGGTCTATCCCAAACGTACCATAATGCCCGAATCCACGATTAACCCTTTTCACCATAACAGCATGAGTATATATTTCTGAAGCTGGAACCATTATTTAACCTAATGGAATATTTGGGTTTAAAAAGAAAAAAGTAAAACAATATCTAATTTGTTTATCATCATCATCATCATCATCTATTGACTTGTGTTGTTATACGTCGTGGGGAGGTGTAGTTTTCTGTCGTATGCCAGTCTTGCAGCCGATGCTGTTGTCATTCCGTGTTTCTTCAGTGTCTAACTGACACCGTCTATCCATCTTTTATGTGGTCTTCCTCTTGCTCTGCAAGCCTGATGTCTGGTATTATAGATATGAACAGCTGGAAACTTTGGTTCCATTCTTGTCAGTTGTCTAAGCCAATGTATTCTCTCCCTTTCTCTGTATTCCATGCACGGTGTTGCACCCACCTTCTGTCTGGTTACCCTGGCTTCTCAATCTGTCCAGCCTTGTGACCCCAACCCACCTTCTGTCTGGTTACCCTGGCTTCTCAATCTGTCCAGCCTTGTGACCCCAACCCACCTTCTGTCTGGTTACCCTGGCTTCTCAATCTGTCCAGCCGTGTGACCCCAACAGCCTTTCTCTGACACTTCATTTCGCATACCATGATTTTTCTTCCTTGTGCCTTAGTGAGTGTCCATGTCTGACACTAATAGTAGAGAGTTTGTATACGCATATTATTTATCAGCTGTTTTTTTTTGGTCTTCATTGTGTTTTAGACATAACAAATATTTTAGAGGGAAATAGTGTTATCCTTGTTCTACTAAACATCTTTAACATATTTCGAGGATAGGAGTGTAAAGGATTAAAGGCTAGGCTCTACCAGATTCTGCTATATTTCGCAATAGCCGTGAAAAAGGTAGAAAAGCGATTGATTTCATTGATTAATCCGACAAGTGGTATTCGAAACCTTGTTAACATTCCAATGTAAATCAATTATTAAACAATTTAGGAAATACAAGGGGCTTGTCATAAGTCGCTAGATTGACTATGAAGGAATAGTACGAAAAAGTTTAAATGTGGCACATATGTAGATCATTCTTCATTCTTCTTCTTCTTCGTACGCAGTTAGACAGTAACCATTATTTTTTCGAAAAAAGCGACGGTCATCCTGAGGCTGTCGCCACTGCCATAGAGCTTGTCTTGCAGTTCCACTGGTGATGGCCACATCTGCTCTCTCTGATCCTCGTATGTCGGGCAGTTCTGCAGCAGATGTTCAGCGGTCATTTTACCAGTACCGCACGGGCATTCGTCGGTACTTCTTCTTCTTCTTCTGCGTACACAGTCAGACAGTAACCATTATTTTCTCGAAAAAAGCGGCGGTCATCCTGAGACTCTCGCCACTACCATAGAGCTTGTCTTGCAGTTCCACTGGCAATGGCCACATCTGCTCTCTCTGATCCTCGTATGTCGGGCAGTTCTGCAGCAGATGTTCAGTGGTCATTTTACCAGTACCGCACGGGCATTCGTCGGCACACCCTATCTTCAATTTGTTGAATAGGTGGTACCTCAGTCTGTTGTGGCCAGTGCGAAGTCTGAAGACAACGACCTGCTCTCTTCGGTTAAACTGGTAATAGGCATCGTTTTTGGTGTAACCAGTATGTTCGGTTTCCCATTTGGTCATGTATCTGGCTTTGATAAGCCGTTTTGACTCTTCGTACGTCATACTGGTATCTCTTTGTGGTAGCCTTGCACCTTCTTTTGCCAGTCTGTCTGCCTCCTCGTTGCCTTGGATGTTGCAGTGTGACGGAACCCACTGTACCACTACCCTTTTTGGTGCGGACTGCTGGCACAGTTTGCAGAGTGCTGCTCTTAAGTCATTAAGCTCAGTGTTTTTCTGGCTTTTTAGCGCTGTGACTACTTCGAGAGCATCTGTCAGCAGGACTATATGGCTCTCATTTTCACTGTGTGTTACCATTTCTTCCACTGCCGCCCTCAGTGCCTCTGCCTCTGCTCTGAAATTGCTTGTGTACTTACCAGTAGCGAATGACAGTGTTATTTTTCTGCCATTTGGTAGGTTCAGGAATGCTCCTGCCCCTCCGTTCTGTGTAGTGTTTGTTACAGAACCGTCGGTGTATGCATGGGTCCAGTCCATGCTTGGGTAGCTTTTCGTTATGAAGCTTAGGGTAGTGTCTCTCCTTTCTTTTTCACTCTGGCAGTTTTTGTTTGCAATACCTGGTATATTTTCTACCACCTCTGGAAATATATCCTGCCTCCAAGTAGGTTTTCGTACAGTAGTGATGGGTTTTGGTGTTGTTAGTGCGTTTATGGGATCTTCGTGCATCTTTGCTTTGGCTATTTCTGCAAAGTTTCTCCGCTTTAGTTTCCCATTTCCCAAATTGTTTAGTCTCTGGTACATTGGATGGTCCGTCAGTCTTCTGAGTTTCTCTGACTGCAGCTGGGCTCTGCAGTCTCTTCTATCGGTCATGGATTGCAGTTTTGTAATCTTTTCAAGTTCTACAATTGGCGTTGACTTCATGCCACCTGTTATAATTCTCATGGCTTGGTTTTGAAGTTTGTTAACTTTATCGAAGTTCGCCTTCGCTGCGGTTGTCCATGCCGCAATGCCATACTCGAGAACTGGTCTCACTCTTCCAGTGTACAGTTTCTTTAGTATGCCTTCGTCTGCTCCCCAGCTTGTGCCAGCAAGTTTCCTCATGATCGCCATTCTTTCTCTGGCTTTCATTCGGTTTCTCTCAATCTGACTTTTCCATGTCATGCGCCGATCAAATGTGACTCCCAGATAGGTTGGGTTGTCGTTTGGCTGCAGGATTTTGCCATTTAGCCTTAATTTGGTACTTTGGGGTTTTAATGAGAGCGAGAATATTGTGCACGTGGTTTTCTCCTCGTTTATTTTGACCAGCCATGAGTTCGCCTATTCTTCCAGCGATGTTAGGGCCGTCTGCATCCGATTTCTTGCTATGGTGAGATTCTTTTCAGAGGTCCACATAGCCAGATCGTCTGCAAACATTGAGCTATGGACTCTTCTTGGTATATTCTCTGTAATATCGTTTATATATACCAGGAAGAGTGTGGGTGACAATACTCCCCCTTGGGGTACTCCCTGCTCGAGTGCCACCTTTTTGCTCCTCTGCCCTTGTACTTGGACTCTGGCCGTTCTTTGTTTGAGGTAGTGGTTGATCCACTTGTACATCTTCCCACAGACATCACTTCTTCTTAGCTTGACTCTAAGTCCATCCTTCCAGACTTTGTCAAATGCCTTTTCCAGATCCACCCAAACAGCTACTGTGTGTTTCTGTGCCTGGTAGGCATCTTCTATCTCCTGGGCTATGAGGATGACCTGGTCCTCAGTGGATCTGTGCTGTCTAAAGCCGGCTTGCTGTGGAATTAGTATTCGTTTTTCTTCCAGATGCCACATCAGTCTGGTGTTTATCATCCGTTCCATCAACTTGCCAACACAGCTCAGTAGGCTTATCGGCCTGTATCCATTTGGATCTGTTTTGTCCTTCCCTGTTTTTGGTACTGGTACCAGTATTGCATCTTTCCATGCCTGGGGTACAATACCCCATTTCCAGCTTTGGTTCAGGACTGATAGTAGTTTCTTCTTCGCTGTTTGGCCCAGCCCCATCAGCATTTCGTTTGTTATCCCGTCCTTTCCGGGAGATTTCCTTTTCTTTAGTGTACTCATAGCCTCTTCCATTTCGCGCATTGTTAGTTTGGCCATCATGTGCTCTTCAGGAGCCGTATTTACGTTTTCGTGTCCCTTTAGCTCTTCGCTAATGTCTGTATGCTTATCTGCAGGGACCTCGATGTGGTTTGCTCTGGCATAGTGATCGACAAAGGCGTTTGCGGCTTTCTTACCTGTGATCAAGTTCTCGCCCTGCTTGATAGTAATTTGTTTATTTGACGGGGTTTCGTCGTTCATGGCTCTGACTAGCTTCCATAGCTTGTTCCCGTCTTTGTCCAGGTTCAGACTTTCCGTTTTATTTTTCCAACTTATTCTTGCTGTTTGCTTGAGAATGTGTTTGTACTTCGCCGCGGCGGCTTTGAGGGCGATGTTTGCCTCCATGGATTTTTCTCGTTCTGCCATGTTCCTAGCATTTGTTACTGCATCTTCCACTTTCTGTAACTCATCATTCCAGTAGGGCTTATAGTTTTTCCTAGCTCCTCTTGGGATGGTTTCAGTGGCGGCTTGCATTATTGCCTTGCTTACGCTCTCCACCATGGGCTTCATTTTGGTGTTTCGTGTGTTGATGGTATCACACAGCCCATCTGTCAGGATTGCAAATCTGTCCCAGTCGGCTCGTTTGTAATTCCAACGTGGGAGCGGTTTTGTTTCCTGTGGGCTTACTTCCATGTCAATGGTTAGCCTGATCGGCCTGTGGTCGCTACCTGCCAGTTGGTTCAGCACCTGGCGGTCTATTTTATAGTGTATGTCCTGTGTGGAGAAGGCCAAATCTGGAGTCGAGGTGGTATGCCATGTTCTTGAATAGAAGCTAGGGCTATCCTCCGGCCTATTGATTAGGGAGAGATTTGCATCTATCTCCCAATCATCCACTTCGTCACCTCTACTGTCTGTGTCAGAGTATCCCCATCTCTCCGAGTGGCTGTTGAAATCTCCAACTACTATGCAGTTGGAGTCTCTGACCTCCATACTCGAGAGCGGTAGGTCTCTGTTTGGTGGGCCATACAGATTGAAAATGCGGAGTTTCGTCTCTTGTGCCATTATGTCAACTCCTACAATTTCTGCTTGTCCGGTGTGATTGACAGGTACCGCGCTACTCGGTATGCTGTTTCTGGTCAGTATCAGGACCCCTCCTTTGTGGCCTTCTCTATCTAGACGGAAGGTCTGGTATCCTCTGATTGAGAATTTATGGTTATTGTTGAGGTGCGTTTCCTGGATACATGCCACGTCAATCTTACCTTCATGCAGGTGGTGTGTTAGGGAAAGTTTTTTGTTAATGACTCCCTCCGCATTCCACTGTAGTATTTTGAGGGTCTTGAGGTTTTGGCCAATAGACGTTACCCCATAGCCATGTGCCTTGACTCCACGACACATGGGTGGGTGACCACCAGTAGTCAAGGGTGGGCCCCTTCGAGGCGTGAGGCCCGGCGCTATCGCTGCCTGGCGGGTCTCCTCAGGATGAGCGCCATACGTTTTTCGAATAGGTTGTGCTGCCATCATACTGTGATTTACGTTGCACTGTTTTGTTAGGCTTGCGGCCCCGTGCATCCGATTTCAACAGGCGTTTCTGTAGGGATGCCCTCCTTAGCCTTTGGCTGTACCCAGCCTATCTGCAAGGCAGCAGTTGTTTACGATCAGAGTTTTCTCTCCTATGGAAGTTGTCTTACCAGACTTTCGAGTCTTCACTACTCGTGTCTATAGGGTGCAATGATGATATGATATATGAGATGGACTGGTTTACCCGGAAGAGAGGCAGTCCAGTGTGTCTGTATCCCAGGATCGTCACGTCCTGCCAGAAACGTAGCATTTGCATGTGAGTGGGGTATCTCTTTTTCCCTTTATTTTCTTGGCTTCTATGCAGGGATGGTACGCCTAGCATTCCCCGCCACCTGGGGTGTTGACACAGTGGGGCAGGTGTGCAATGTCCGCTGGTCTGCATCTCTTCTGCGTCCAGCATGATAGTTATGGCTGATAACGTACAGAGGTAGATATCGTAGCCGGAGTGCATTTCGCCAGAGGACAAGCCTGGTAATGTCACAGAGATGTTGATCGCCTGGTGTGCGGACAACTCTCATGGTCAGTGGTTGAGTCTTGACAGTTCACAGTGAGGTGGCTGCTCTACTGTTTTCGACACCCCGACCAGGTTCTAAGTCTTTGGTTGGTGTTTTTTCGCAACCCATCGCCGTATAGGGTGAGTATCAAGCAGTTGTCCGCCCGCTTTGATTTGCGGGCGGCAAGAACCTCTTACTGTGGCTCTACCTGATAGGGCTGGGGCGCAAGCCCCAGGTCCCGAGCATGTAGGAGCCTCCCATTGCAGTGGTGCTGAGATTTTGGGCGGGATTGCGGCTTACAAGGGTTCGGCCGTAATCCCCCACATGGTAGCCTCGCGCCCTTGGCTTATCAGCCTGGTACGTGAACCAAAGTGTCTGCGGCTCCTCTCGATTTGAGCTGGTTTTCCGTAGCAACGCCCTGTCATTTGTAGGGTAAAACTGACCTGTCTTCAGATGATCTATTTCCAGCACCCGTTCACTATTTGGTCAGACGAATTTATTGAGGGCTTTTGTTTGTCAATGACCAGGTATTTTAAATCTGCGGTTTCTGCGGAGTTAAACACGATTTCCGTAGCGTTCTTTCATTTGAGTGTTTGAGAGCTGGCTTGTCATCCGTGAGTCTAGTACCAGCGTACGTTCATTATTAGACCCAAACGGCAGTGCTCTCGATTTGTCAGTTGTTCTACAGTATTGGCGTGTTCAGTCAAGTTAAGCCGCAGGTTCCACACCTGGTGGTGCCCTTCCGTCAATTCCCTTAGCGAGACAATCAAGAGGGTAGCCCCAAAATTTTCGAGGGTCTAATTCCAGCACATGTTCTCTATTAGACCCCACGAAGGTGTACTTTTTGATAGTCATTCTGCATTATTGGCGTGGTAAGTTAACTTAGGTCTCAGGCTCCACTCCTGATAGTGCTCTTACGTCAATTCCTTTATCAAACACTGGATGCAGACAAAACCGAGCCACAGGGGGCATAACCCCAGATTTCTGGGGGTCTAAGTCTAGCACCAGTTCCATATTAGGCCCCAGAAGAGTGGTCTCGGCATGTCAATCATTTCAGTGTTGGCCGTGTTGAGTCAAATTAAGCCGCAGGCTCCACTCCTGGTGGTGCCCTTCCGTCAATTCCTTTAAGTTTCAGCTTTGCAACCATACTTCCCCCTGAACCCAAACACTTTGGTTTCTTGGAAGCTGCCCGCAGAGTCATCGAAGCAACTCCTGCGGATCGCTAGTCGGCATCGTTTATGGTCAGAACTACGACGGTATCTGATCGTCTTCGCGCCTCTGACTTTCGTTCTTGATTAATGAAAACATTCTTGACAAATGCTTTCGCAGTAGCTCGTCTTGCGGTGATCCAAGAATTTCACCTCTAACGCCGCAATACGAATGCCCCCGTTTGTCCCTGTTAATCATTACCTCCAGTTCCGAAAACCA
The DNA here is from genome assembly GCA_036924085.1 of Ariolimax columbianus. Taxonomy (NCBI): domain Eukaryota; kingdom Metazoa; phylum Mollusca; class Gastropoda; order Stylommatophora; family Arionidae; genus Ariolimax; species Ariolimax columbianus. The sequence continues at coordinate 45,615,574 of JAVGWX010000021.1, forward strand.
ACAAAATAGAACCGAGGTCCTATTCCATTATTCCATGCACCATTATTCAGGCAGCCGAGGCCTGCTTTGAACACTCTAATTTTTTCAAAGTAAACGCGCCGGCCACCCAGGATGCTCAGCGAAGAGCACCCGTGGGAGAGAGCCGGCAGACGGTAGGGCAGGAGACAACGGGCAGTGAACCGGCGCGAGCCGGACCGCCCGCCTGCGCCTGAGATCCAACTACGAGCTTTTTAGCTGCAACAACTTTAATATACGCTATTGGAGCTGGAATTACGGCGGCTGCTGGCACCAGACTTGCCCTCCAATAGATCCTCGTTAAAGGGTTTAAAGTGTACTCATTCCAATTACGGGGCCTCGAAAGAGTGCCGTATTGTTATTTTTCGTTACTACCTCCCCGTGCCGGGAGTGGGTAAGTTGCGCGCCTGCTGCCTTCCTTGGATGTGGTAGCCGTTTCTCATGCTCCCTCTCCGGAATCGAACCCTGATTCCCCGTTACCCGTTACAAACATGGTAGGCATGTCACGTACCATCGACATTTGATAGGGCAGACATTTGAAAGATGCGTCGCCGGCACATGAGGCCATGCGATCAGCACAAAGTTATCCAGAGTCACCAGTGGGGACGCCGCAACCCCGCGAGGGGAAACGACGATTGGTTTTGAACTAATAAAAGCGCTCTTTCCGCGAGGGTCGGAGCTTGGTAAGCATGTATTAGCTCTAGAATTGCCACAGTTATCCAAGTAGGATCGTGTCATCTAAGGAACCTCGACTGATTTAATGAGCCATTCGCGGTTTCACCGTAAGACAGTGTGAACTTAGACATGCATGGCTTAATCTTTGAGACAAGCATATGACTACTGGCAGGATCAACCAGATATCTGTCGGAGACGTACTTTACAGCACACACCGGTCGGCGGAGGAAGGGTGTGTAAAAAGCCTCGCTGGGACGACGGCCGCAGGGACCGACTGACGGGACGGACGGTTTGTTGCACCCGTCCCTCACTCCGTCGACCTAGGACCGCCTGACAGGGGCCTCCCACACGCACCAGACGACCGACCGACCGGGCTCGCTCGAGGAGGGATGGCAGCGCTCTGTGCAGAACGGATCCCAACGACCTCGGCGACGAATTTCACTGGGACTAGAGACACAATTTGGCCTGCCCTTCTTCTCCGTAGGGAGAACGCAGGGCCTCGAGGCAACGATTCCTGCTTTCCATTTGCCGGTCACAAGCTCTTTGCGAGAGTCGGACCACCAGCGAGACGTACTGTCGAGCTCTGCTATAAGCCTTAGATAAATCACCACGGACGGACCACGTTTCCTGATACGGACCAGACTAGCGCACCTCGGTGGAGGAGCCACTACCACAAACCGCACCCAATTCGCACTACGGGGAAAGGCAGGCGAGCGTTTTCCGCAAGCCCGCGCTATCGCTCCGCCTGGCGGGACTGAGATCGCTTTACGAACACTGGTTGAAATTGAGTCGCCGCGGCGAGACAACTACCCCAGATATTCGTCGGTACAACCTATCTTCAATTTGTTGAATAGGTGGTACCTCAGTCTTTTGTGGCCAGTGCGAAGTCTGAAGACAACGACCTGCTCTCTTCGGTTCCACTGGTAATAGGCATCGTTTTTGGTGTAACCAGTATGTTCGGTTTCCCATTTGGTCATGTATCTGGCTTTGATAAGCAGTTTTGACTCTTCGTACGTCATACTAGTATCTGTTTGTGGTAGTCTTGCACCTTCTTTTGCGAGTCTGTCTGCCTCCTCGTTGCCTTGGATGTTGCAGTGTGATGGGACCCACTGTACCACTACCCTTTTTGGTGCGGACTGCTGGCACAGTTTGCAGAGTGCTGCTCTTAAGTCATTAAGCTCAGTGTTTTTCTGGCGTTTTAGCGCTGTGACTACTTCGAGAGCATCTGTAAGCAGGACTATATGGCTTTCATTTTTATTGTGTGTCACCATTTCTTCCACTGCCGCCCTCAGAGCCTCTGCCTCCGCTCTAAAATTGCTTGTGTACTTACCAGTAGCGAATTACAGTGTTATTTTTCTGCCATTTGGTAGGTTCAGGAATGCTCCTGCCCCTCCGTTCTGTGTAGTGTTTGTTACAGAACCGTGGGTGTATGCATGGGTCCAGTCCATGCTTGGGTAGCTTTTAGCTATGAAGCTTAGGGTAGTATCTCTCCTTTCTTTTTCAGTCTGGCAGTTTTTGTTTCCAAAACCTGGTATATTTTCTACCACCTCTGGAAATATATCCTGCCTCCAGGTAGGTTTTCGTACAGTAGTGATGGGTTTTGGTGTTGTTAGTGCGTTTATGGGATCTTCGTGCATCTTTGCTTTGGCTATTTCTGCAAAGTTTCTCCGCTTTAGTTTCCCATTTCCCAAATTGTTTAGTCTCTGGTGCATTGGATGGTCGGTCAGTCTTCGGAGTTTCTCTGACTGCAGCTGGGCTCTGCAGTCTCTTCTATCGGTCATGGATTGCAGTTTTGTAATCTTTTCAAGTTCTACAATTGGCGTTGACTTCATGCCTCCTGTTATAATTCTCATGGCTTGGTTTTGAAGTTTGCTAACTTTATCGAAGTTTGCCTTCGCTGCTGTTGTCCATGCCGCAATGCCATACTCGAGAACTGGTCTCACTCTTCCAGTGTACAGTTTCTTTAGTATACTTTCGTCTGCTCCCCAGCTTGTGCCAGCAAGTCTCCTCCTGATCGCCATTCTTTCTCTGGCTCTCATTCGGTTTCTCTCGATCTGACTTTTCCATGTCATGCGCCGATCAAATGTGACTCCCAGATAGGTTGGGTTGTCGTTTGGCTGCAGGAATTTGCCATTTAGACTTAATTTGGTATTTTGGGGTTTTAATGAAAGCGAGAATATTGTGCATGTGGTTTTCTCCTCGTTTATTTTGACCAGCCATGAGTTCGCCCACTCTTCCAGCGATGTTAGGGCCGTCTGCATCCGATTTCTTGCTATGGTGAGATTCTTTTCAGAGGTCCACATAGCCAGATCGTCTGCAAAAATTGAGCTATGGACTCTTCTTGGTATATTCTTTGTAATATCGTTTATATATACCAGGAAGAGTGTGGGTGACAGTACTCCCCCTTGGGGTACTTCCTGCTCGAGTGTCACCTTTTTGCTCATCTGCCCTTGTACTTGGACTCTGGCCGTTCTTTGTTTGAGGTAGTGGTTGATCCACTTGTACATTTTCCCACAAACATCACTTCTTCTTAGCTTGACTCTAAGTCCGTCTTTCCAGACTTTGTCAAATGCCTTTTCCAGATCCACCCAAACAGCTACTGTGTGTTTCTGTACCTGGTAGGCATCTTCTATCTCCTGGGCTATGAGGATGACCTGGTCCTCAGTGGATCTGTGCTGTCTAAAGCCGGCTTGCTGTGGAATTAGTATTCGTTTTTCTTCCAGATGCCACATCAGTCTGGTGTTTATCATCCGTTCCATCAGCTTGCCGACACAGCTCAGTAGGCTGATGGACCTGTATCCATTTGGATCTGTTTTGTCCTTTCCTGTTTTTGGTACTGGTACCAGTATTGCGTCTTTCCATGCCTGGGGTACAATTCCCCTTTTCCAGCTTTGGTTTAGGACCGATAGCAGCTTCCTCTTCGCTGATTGGCCAAGCCCCATCAGCATTTCGTTTGTTATCCCGTCTTTTCCGGGAGATTTCCTTTTCTTTAGTGTTGTCATAGCCTCTTCCATTTCGCGCATTGTTAGTTTGGCCATCATGTGCCCTTCAGGAGCCGTATTTATGTTTTCATGTCCCTTTAGCTCTTCGCTAATGTCTGTATGCTTATCTGCAGGGACCTCGATGTGGTTTGCTCTGGCATAGTGATCGACAAAGGCGTTAGCGGCTTTCTTACCTGTGATCAAGTTCTCGCCCTGCTTGATAGTAATTTGTTTATTTGACGGGGTTTCGTCGTTCATGGCTCTGACTAGCTTCCATAGCTTGTTCCCGTCTTTGTCCAGGTTTAGACTTTCCGTTTTATTTTTCCAGCTTTCTCTTGCTGTTTGCCTGATAGTGTGTTTGTACTTCGCCGCGGCGGCTTTGAGGGCGATGTTTGCCTCCATGGATTTTTCTCGCTCTGCCATGTTCCTAGCATTTGTTACTGCATCTTCCACTTTCTGCAACTCATCATTCCAGTAGGGCTTATAGTTTTTCCTAGCTCCTCTTGGGATGGTTTCAGTGGCGGCTTGCATTATTGCCTTGCTTAGGCTCTCTACCATGGGCTTCATTTTTGAGTGTCGTGTGTTGATGGTTTCACACAGCCCATCTGTCAGGATTGCAAATCTGTCCCAGTCGGCTCGTTTGTAATTCCAACGTGGGAGCGGTTTTGTTTCCTGTGGGCCTACTTCCATGTCAATGGTTAGTCTGATCGGCCTGTGGTCGCTACCTGCCAGTTGGTTTAGCACCTGGCGGTCTATTTTATGGTGTATGTCCTGTGTGGAGAAGGCCAAATCTGGAGTCGAGGTGGTATGCCAGAACGGGATATAAAAGATTGAATGGCCACTTGCAAAGACTAAAATTCGTTACATCACTCATGCCGCACAGGCAGCTGAAGAATATCCTGCGATACTGTTACAGTCTGTGCCAATGGCGTACTGATCACTGGCAGATGGAGACGAATCTCTACCCAAAGCTCTATGAAAGCATTAAAGACCTCTCCACTACAGCAGCTGTTATCCGAAGAACTGGTCTTTAGGTTAAGAGGTAATTTAAAAAAGAGGAGTAGCGAAGGAGAACCTTCTAGTAAAAGTGATTAGACGTTGTGCTTCCTCATTGTATATTCTCGGGTGTCCAATTTCTGCGCTATTAGGATTACCATTTTGACGAATGCCTGAATTATTGTTCACGCCGATTGAGAATATCTAAAGTAAATGTAACGTCGGCCAGTAAAGCTAATACAAATTTAAATATATATATACATATACAGGGCTTGACAAATATAAGGTGGCTCACCAGTTCGTCAAGATGTCACCAGTCAGCAAGGTGGGACTACAGTCAGGCAATTTATGTGAACAAATTTAAACTAGGCACTAATATACCGTTATTTCTACATAACAATGCGTTCCAAACCAAAACATATTGTATTACTTACACAGTATCAGCCTTCTTCTTCTTCTGTGTTCATTCTCAATCCCCCGCTACCAGGCCCAGAACAGGGCTTTGCAAGTAGCAGGATGTAGTCCGGAGAAAGGATTTGCGTTGTGTCGCTAGTTTACAGTTTGACTGCGATATTTGCACCTTTCGGTCCGACACACCCGTCTTCGGCAGAAGTATCAACTTATTTCTTCTAAAGAAAAAATCCACTTCTGTCAGAGGCATGACGTGTGTGTCCTTGAACACGCTTGGTAGTTTTAGCACTGAAATACCGTTTTTCGATGGCTTTCATAATCATCATCATCAGTCCCGTAAGCTAGAAGGTCGTTGAGGCACCGTTATTGCAGTTTGTCGAACCAGTTCACGCCATACATCTCGATTTTTCGCCAGGGTATTAGTTTCAGCTACAGACTTTCCCGTCCACTCTTTGATATGGTCCTCCCATCTATTTTTTGGTCTCCCTCTACCACGCTTACCAGACACAGTGCCTTGCAGGACGGTCTTGGTCAGTGAAATGTGTCCATACCATATCAAGTTTCGTGATTTCACTAAAGTCAGTAGGTTTGTATACTGGCCTAACTCCTTCCTAACAATTTCAAGAACGCTCTCGTTTGTAACACGACCCAGATATGAAACGCCAAGAATTCGTAGCAAGCATCTCATTTCCATTACGCACATTTTACGTTCTAGTGCAGCCGTCAGAGTCCAAGTCTCACACGTGTAGAGGTATACCGATGTGACCATTGTATTAAGTCAGCTTCGATTTAAGGCTAATGTTCTAGTCTTTCCAGATTATTCGCAGTCTCGTCAGGGCGACTATGACCATCGCTGTTCTTGACTGGACCTTCGCTCTAGACCCCTCCGCATTCATTTCTGCTCCCAAATATTTGAACCGCATAACACTTTCCAGAGGTTCACATTTGACCATAATCGGGTTTAAAATACCTCTGGAAATCGATGGCTTAGAAGGCTTCATTTGATATTGACAGTGGAGGTCCAGTTAGATTCCCTATCATAAGCCAGCTTCTGTACAATATGTTTCAACCATAAAATCATGAATTATTGTGCGAGAGTTGTTATGTTGGAAGGATTAACAGCGTAGTTAACATTTAGAAACGGATATTGTTTTTACTCGTTATTCAAACATTTATACCCGTCACAAAGGAGCAGACGAGCGCTTGTGTCATGCCCTATATATATATATATTTGGATATTAATCATTCTTCATCCCCTTCTGGAGTGCATATTATTGAGTTCAAACTATTTTGAGGAATGACATGTTATATTATTGTCTTCAATTTTTAGTTTCTCTCTTTTTCATCCTGCAATTTCTCTCTCTCTCCCTCTCTCTCTTGTTCTCTGTCTTTCTCTCTTTCTCTCTTTCTCTCTTTCTCTCTTTCTCTCTTTCTATCTTTCTCTCTCAATCATGCTCTCTCTCTTTCTCTCTTTCTGTTTTTCTCTCTTTCTCTCTCAATCATGCTCTCTCTCTTTCTCTCTTTCTATCTTTCTCTCTCAATCATGCTCTCTCTCTTTCTCTCTTTCTCTCTTTCTCTCTTTCTATCTTTCTCTCTCAATCACGCTCTCTCTCTTTCTCTCTTTCTCTCTTTCTATCTTTCTCTCTCAATCATGCTCTCTCTCTTTCTCTCTTTCTCTCTTTCTCTCTTTCTCTCTTTCTCTCTTTCTCTCATTCTATCTTTCTCTCTCAATCATGCTCTCTCTCTTTCTCTCTTTCTCTCTCAATCATGCTCTCTCTCTTTCTCTCTTTCTCTCTTTCTCTCTTTCTCTCTCAATCATGCTCTCTCTCTTTCTCTCTTTCTCTCTTTCTCTCTTTCTATCTTTCTCTCTCAATCATGCTCTCTCTCTTTCTCTCTTTCTCTTTTTCTCTCTCAATCATGCTCTCTCTCTTTCTCTCTTTCTCTCTTTCTCTCTTTCTCTCTCAATCATGCTCTCTCTCTTTCTCTCTTTCTCTCTCAATCATGCTCTCTCTCTTTCTCTCTTTCTCTCTTTCTCTCTCAATCATGCTCTCTCTCTTTCTCTCTTTCTCTCTTTCTCTCTTTCTATCTTCCTCTCTCAATCATGCTCTCTCTCTTTCTCTCTTTCTCTCTTTCTCTCTTTCTCTCTCAATCATGCTCTCTCTCTTTCTCTCTTTCTCTCTTTCTCTCTCAATCATGCTCTCTCTCTTTCTCTCTTTCTCTCTCAATCATGCTCTCTCTCTTTCTCTCTTTCTCTCTTTCTCTCTTTCTATCTTCCTCTCTCAATCATGCTCTCTCTCTTTCTCTCTTTCTCTCTTTCTCTCTCAATCATGCTCTCTCTCTTTCTCTCTTTCTCTCTCAATCATGCTCTCTCTCTTTCTATCTTTCTCTCTCAATCATGCTCTCTCTCTTTCTCTCTTTCTCTCTTTCTCTCTTTCTCTCTTTCTATCTTTCTCTCTCAATCATGCTCTCTCTCTTTCTCTCTTTCTCTCTTTCTCTCTCAATCATGCTCTCTCTCTCTCTCTCTTTCTCTCTTTCTCTCTTTCTCTCTTTCTCTCTCAATCATGCTCTCTCTCTTTCTCTCTTTCTCTCTCAATCATGCTCTCTCTCTTTCTCTCTTTCTCTCTCAATCATGCTCTCTCTCTTTCTATCTTTCTCTCTCAATCATGCTCTCTCTCTTTCTCTCTTTCTCTCTTTCTCTCTCAATCATGCTCTCTCTCTTTCTCTCTTTCTCTCTTTCTCTCTAAATCATGCTCTCTCTCTTTCTCTCTTTCTCTCTTTCTCTCTTTCTCTCTTTCTCTCTCAATCATGCTCTCTCTCTTTCTCTCTTTCTCTCTTTCTCTCTTTCTCTCTTTCTATCTTTCTCTCTCAATCATGCTCTCTCTCTTTCTCTCTTTCTCTCTCAATCATGCTCTCTCTCTTTCTCTCTTTCTCTCTTTCTCTCTTTCTATCTTTCTCTCTCAATCATGCTCTCTCTCTTTCTCTCTTTCTCTCTTTCTCTCTTTCTCTCTTTCTATCTTTCTCTCTCAATCATGCTCTCTCTCTTTCTCTCTTTCTCTCTTTCTCTCTTTCTATCTTTCTCTCTCAATCATGCTCTCTCTCTTTCTCTCTTTCTCTCTTTCTCTCTTTCTCTCTTTCTCTCTCAATCATGCTCTCTCTCTTTCTCTCTTTCTCTCTTTCTCTCTCAATCATGCTCTCTCTCTTTCTCTCTTTCTCTCTTTCTCTCTCAATCATGCTCTCTCTCTTTCTCTCTTTCTCTCTTTCTCTCTCAATCATGCTCTCTCTCTTTCACATACACACATGCATTCTTTGGTATGCATGTATATTGTTTGTCTTGTATGTCGGGAATTCTGAGTGCTGTTATGTGTATTCCTTTTCTCAAATGTTATTCTCTGTATTCACTCGTTCGCTAATGCTACGTATTATCTTGCTTTTTTTCAGTAATTCAAATCCCACCCACTCACAAATTCACTCAATCACTCACTAACTCACTTACTGAACTCCCTGACATACTCACTCCTTTCCTTTCTTTCTCAGTAACTCAATCACTTCTTTACTCATTCATCCACTCACTCACTCGCTCACTCACTCATTCACTGAGTCCCCCCTCACTCACTCACTCCCTCACTAACTCACTCATTCATTTACTGAACTCCCTGACATACTCAGTCCTTCCCTCTCTCTCTAACAAACTCAGTCACTCGCTTACTCACTCACTTACTCAATCACTCACTGACTCATTCCCTGACTAACTCACTCACTAACTAACCCACTTACTGAACTCCCTGACATACTTACCCCTTCCCTATCTCGCTGACGAACTTAATCATTAATTAACTCACTCAGTCACTCACTTACTCATAGTCACTCACTCAGTCACTTATTTAGTCACTCACTGTCACTCACTAACTCACTCACTAAGTCTGTTACTGAACTCCCTGACATATAAACGCATTCCCTCTCTCCCTCACGAGCTCAATCACGCACCAACTCACCAAGTCACTCATTCACTCGCGCATGCACTCATTCCCTCACTCACTGCTCTCTCTGACTGAATCCCTCCTTTCTTTCCTCCCTTCTTCTCTACAACTCTCACTAACTCGCTCACTAACTAATGCACTCACTCATCCATTTACTCACTTTCAATGTTTTACACGTACATACATACTCGCACAAACACACTCACATATATACACTCACACATACATACTCACATATACACACTCTCACATACACATTCACAAATACATAATGGCACATACACACTCACACATACATACTCACATATACACACTCTCACATACACATTCACACATACATACTCTCACAAACAAACTCACACATACACACTCACATATACACACTCACACATACACACTCTCACATACACATTCACAAATACATAATGGCACATACACACTCACACATACATACTCACATATACACACTCTCACATACACATTCACACATACATACTCTCACAAACAAACTCACACATACACACTCACATATACACACTCACACATATGCACCTTCACATACAGACTCTCACATACACACACATACACAATCTCCCATACCCACACACACACGTATACCCACATACACACTCACATATACACACACACATACACACCCACACATACATACCCACACACACATACACACAGATACACACTGTATAGTCCATCGCTACATGCAAGAGCATTAACTTCTCGCGTTCCCTAGAAACAGGCTGTTTCCAATGCATTCTGGCTGACGAGATGAGGATCAAGGTGATCCCCGTAGAAGTGAGCGACACGCTAATGAAGTCAGGCACAGCACAACCGCATGGAGGACCGTGGTCCAACGTCATCAGCAATCTCGTGATGTGAGGAAAGCTACTGCAACCCACCACTTTACGCCGTTTTCAGGCGCAATAAAAAGTAAACTCACTCAATGTGGGCATTAAACAACAATAACAACAACAACGGCGACGGTGACAGCGAAAACGACAACAACAACAAAAACAACAACAACTTTAAAAATTACAACAACAACACGTATCTTCTCACGTCTTCACATTTTCTAAAAAACCCAAACAGAAATGATTAATTTCAATAAGTTCCTCTACTTCTGCTATATATATATATACATATATATACATATACAACATATATGCGGAATATATAATGATAAATTAGAGTACCAGGGAGTCATCAAAACCTTAAGCAACGACAGCAGAGAACGGAGCAGCGGGAGAGCACGAGGTGAGAACATACAGGAGAGTGATGCTGTCATATAAACCGACGGATCAGTCGTGCGCAGTGGGACACCAGGCTGGGGTTTCTCGGGTAGAGTGAGAGGAGAGGTCGTTGCTGACCTCAACACTGAAATGGATATCTGAGGCTTTTATAACTAGGGCAGTCATCGTGACAGATGCGCATGCAGTAATTCAGAAAGTACAGAATGGATGGCTTAGATACTAGTGGATAGCTGCTGTTGAAGCCTTAAACCTACAGGCGCTGACCTGGATCTACTGTCCTGGTCATGTCGGGGTTCAGAGCAATGAAAGAGCTGACATCATGGCTTCACAAGCTCCCATCATGGGCACATTAGTGAATGATAGAAGTGACATTTTGAAATCAATCAATGACCGCCTGCTGGATGAGGACACCGCAATAGATGAAGCAGCAATCCACAGACTGCAAAGTTTCGACATTACACGACGTTCAAGCGGAGTGGGGCGCATCAGAGGACGGCGCAGAAGAGTGTACAGCCAGCGAGCTACAAGGACAATCAGCATCAATACCTTACGCCATTTGATGAGAGAGACTGAGCACCTATGGGTATGTCTGGAGTGCAGTGATGTGGACTCTTAGAAACAGAAACAGAAATAATGAGAAATGTTCGAGAAGACGAGAACATTGAAAGTTTCTACCAATTATGATTGGCGGTTACGAGATTCCAGAGTTATGATACGCAGACGACACAGTGATACTATTAATAAGTGCAGAAGGGCTTGAACAGCTAATTTCAGCCCTAAATGGTGACAGTAAAGATAAAAAAAGACTAGCCATGGTCATGCAGAGAATAAACAGCCTGAAGAAATTATGGCAGAGCACCACAATACGACACAAGTAAAAGTCTTGAGAGCCTATCTTCTTCCTGTGGCAGCTTATGGTTGCGAATCATGGACGACTACCAAAACTTCTAGACAAAGAATCGAATCCTTCGAGTCAAAACGTTACAGAAAGATCCTCAGAATACCCTGAACAGAGAAAAAGACAAATGTAGACATTCGGCAAGAGTTGAGCATAGAGGAGAACTGGTTTATCAATTCCATTTTGGATAGAAAATACAAAATACTTTGGTCACATCAAGACACACAACGGAATCGAGAAAAATATGATGGAAGAGATGGTGCCAGGTAAACGAGGAAGGGGTATATAAAGAAGGAGATGGCATCAAGATATCCAGGAATGCCTGCGTGTGACTGTGGCGGAGGCTGGAGTTTTAGCAAGAGAACGAGTTTCTTTCAGACAGACTGTGACGGGAGCGATGTTCTATAAAGGACATGCTACATGATGATAATGACTTCTGCTATTGGCTTTAGGGGTCTTCTTTCCTAACCCATGTGACTTATAGTTCCTACACTACGGATCAGCCGCCTAACACCTCCTTATTAGTTCTTTTACTACTTGCGTGTAATGTAACTGTTGCAGTATTCATTGCTTCCTTTTCGGGCCTAGGCAACACAAAGAAAATGTTGGTGTTGTTGATGCTTAAGCCACTCACACTTGAATAAGTTGCTCTTGACGATTTTCGTTGTTTGTGGTGTATACAGTAGTTCTCCTAACGATTAGAGGCGTACTTGAGTAGCCAGACCAGGTTCCTGAATGATGCAGTAAAATGCGTGATTCCTCAGGAAGATCCTCAATTGTGAGATCATAATGTCGGTCGCAACCTCTTTAGCGAGACGGTCACGATAAGTGCAATTGGGTCTTGATCAGGATGTTTTACCTTACCCTAACATTGTCTGATAAAGATGTTTTACCTTACCCTAACATTGTCTGATCAGGATGTTTTACCTTACCCTAACATTGTCTGATCAGGATGTTTTACCTGACTGACTAACATTGTCTGATCAGGATGTTTTACCTGACTGACTAACAGTGTCTGATCAGTATGTTTTACCTGACTGACTAACATTGTCTGAGCAGGATTTTTTACCTGACTGACTAACATTGTCTGATCAGGATGTTTTACCTGACTGACTAACATTGTTTGATCAGGATGTTTTACCTTACCCTGACTAACATTGTCTGATCAGGATGTTTTACCTTACCCTGACTAACATTGTCTGATCAGGATGTTTTACCTTACCCTGACTAACATTGTCTGATCAGGATGTTTTACCTGACTAACATTGTCTGATCAGGATGTTTTACCTGACTGACTAACATTGTCTGATCATGATGTTTTACCTGACTGACTAACATTGTCTGATCAGGATGTTTTACCTGACTGACTAACATTGTCTGATCAGAATGTTTTACCTGACTGACTAACAGTGTATGATCAGGATGTTTTACCTTACCCTAACATTGTCTGATCAGAATGTTTTACCTGACTGACTAACATTGTCTGATCAGGATGTTCAACCTTACCCTAACATTGTCTGATCAGGATGTTTTATCTTACCCTAACATTGTCTGATCAGGATGTTTTACCTGACTGACTAACATTGTCTGATCAGGATGTTTTACCTTACCCTAACATTGTCTGATCAGGATGTTTTACCTGACTGACTAACATTGTCTGATCAGGATGTTTTACCTGACTGACTAACATTGTCTGATCAGAATGTTTTACCTGACTGACTAACAGTGTCTGATCAGTATGTTTTACCTGACTGACTAACATTGTCTGAGCAGGATTTTTTACCTGACTGACTAACATTGTTTGATCAGGATGTTTTACCTTACCCTGACTAACATTGTCTGATCAGGATGTTTTTTTACCTTACCCTGACTAACATTGTCTGATCAGGATGTTTTACCTTACCCTGACTAACATTGTCTGATCAGGATGTTTTACCTGCCTGACTAACATTGTATGATCAGGATGTTTTACCTTACCCTGACTAACATTGTCTGATCAGGATGTTTTACCTGCCTGACTAACATTGTATGATCAGGATGTTTTACCTTACCCTGACTAACATTGTCTGATCAGGATGTTTTTCCTTAGCCTTACTAACATTGTCTGATCATGATGTTTTACCTTACCCTGACTAACATTGTTTTATGAGGATGTTTTACCTTACCCTGACTAACATTGTCTGATCAGGATGTTTTACCTGACTGACTAACACTGTCTGATCAGTACGTTATGCCTGACAAAACGCAAATGGTTTCTCCCAGCACTTCTGCGATAATTTACATTATTTCTTTTAACCAAAAAATAGCATCAAGATGCTGGGCAGCGCATGAGCTGCAGTGTCAGCGACACATAGCTGACTGCTAGCGTCAGGGACAGCGAACCAGAACTGCCAAAACCTTTCAACGCGGTGATCTTGGATAACAGGCTGCAGCCGGACAGACTGGCTAAGGAGAAGGGATCGAAGAGAGAATGCTAACCCGGTACTCAAAAAAATTCATGCTGAAGTCGGATGTGTTGGACCGAAAGGTGCAAATATCGCAGTCAAGCTGTAAATTTCGACACAACGCATTCCGTTCTCTGGACTACATTCTGCTACTTAAGCCCTTTCAGGGTTTAGCAGCGGGAGAATGAGAACGAACGAAGCCAAGCCAACCAAAAAATGGTCTATTTCATGGTATAACCAGGACAACTGTCGCCACGTTTAAAGTCTAGTTAATTGAATTAGCATATTAGCCTGTACGCAAAACCTTATACACTGTAACGGTGGAAATAATAAGTCAATATGTTACCTTCCCAATTGAATTCTGACAATAGTTTTGCATTATTTTCCTTACAGTGAGTTAATATCAATTGGGACAAGCTGGGTAGACTGAACCGTGTGAAAAACACAGATTGAACTCTGTATATTCTCTACTAAAAGCAAGCAGTTCTACCATTCGTTAAAGAGCATGAGACGAATCAATTACGATGAGTTTATCTTGACGGAGGGGGCGGCGTTTAAACCCCAGATTTGCTATACATATTTGGTAAAATACGAAGTTAGTTCAAAATGTTTCGCACCTCTAACTTAACTTCAAGTCTTTATACTGATTTAGAAGACTTTACATAGTCTGTATATAATCAATTTATTGGAGAGTGATTTAACCGATGTGCGAATGCATCTTAATAGATTAAAACTCTAGAAGCTAAGCAGACCCGCAACCAGTTAGGCGCCATATATAGCTCCTTTTAACAAACCACCTGGGGACAGGTACAACTAACTCGGGTAGATGTTTAACTTGAATTTTGTCCGGGCAGCGGCAGTTAAAACTTCTCTTTTCGATTTCTTACAGCCAATTAATTTTTAACGTGCTCAACACAGAACAAGGGAGTATGATCATTACCCATTCGAATTTTCAGGGGAATTTTTACCAGAAGATTCAGGTTAAAATAATCCCGGTCTCCATGGTGGTTTGAACACGCGACCTCCGGCACACAAGGCGGACGTCTTACCTCGAGGCCACTGAATCCGACTTTGTGTTTGGTCAGGTGGTTCGACTGAACCATGAAGTTCCAGCTCAACAGATCATGTCCAAATCACCTATATGTAACAACGGTCTCCCAACCGCCGGCTGAAGGCGTATCATGAGCCGCCACAGTTCTACATGGCTCTGACAGATAGCAGTCTCTCCTTTGGATTTGAGCTAGGTTTGGTTACAAGCCTCAGCAGTTGATATGGTAGTGGTCGATCGACTAACAGGCCATAGATGCCTAGGCAAACATTATTATTATCATTATTATTTTGATATATATGTAAAGGTCGCATTCATTCGTGATATTTATTGAGAAATAAGTAGATTCAAAGCTGCAGCGAAATTGAAGTCGATAACAATTGATATATAACGAATATGTGGTTCGAAATTTATTGAGCGCTTTACAAGTCAATTACTTATTATCTTGATGCCTTGTTAGTGTTGTTACGAGGCCCTATCTGTCACTGCACTAATCATCCAACTAAAGAGGGTTGTGTATGGGGATTACATCCTTAACACGTAAACTGTTGCAAGTGAGATCCCTATTTGAAATGTTACGACACAGGCTTCGTCTGAAAATGTCAACTGTAGTGCAGACCACATGCTCCCCGTACAAGTGAAAGGGCGAATCAATGCATACAATGAATTGATTGGATCAATTAATAAAATTAAGGACGTAGGCTTTTTAAGGAGGAAATCATTTGTTTGTCTGTCAAAGATTCTTATTTCATTGCAAAGAATCTTACAGTTAAGTTGGCTGCTGGAACGTCGATCCATGACCACAGTTTATACCATAATTTATCCATGCGATCAAGCACATTCGGAACACCTTAATCATAAACGAGGTGCCCCAAATGGCTTCAGGTCGACATCGTCAACCTCTAAGAAATGCGTTTAGCCGAGAAATGAACAGTGAAACTACTGAGCTATGCGCCTTTCATGACCTGTGCATCACAAACACCTTTTTCCAAACGAAGCCCCAGCACAAAGTATCATGGGCAAACCTAACTGGCGGCTGGCTGTGTGAGTGAGCCAAGATGCGTTAAGATGCAATCTCCAAACGAGTCAATGGGGAGAGATACGACCTACCTATCAAGCGTAAAGACCATTGTCTTTCGAGACTGATAGGATGCCAATCAATCGATTCACTTATGTACATATACCGTGTAATCAAACATGTATCGGTATGGTGAAATACCGCGCTAAGACACCAACAACAGAAATGAAACGATCTAAAGGCATTCACCAGGTACAGAGAAAAGGCAAAGGCCGCCGTCCATCGTAGATGATGATGGCATAATTTATTTTGCTAGCGATATTTTTAGTAAGGATTTACTGCGCTACTTTTTGTCCTTACTCTCGTCCTGTGCCGCCAAACCCCAGTGGCAAGTCAAGGACGAGGCGACTAGGTGGCTACTGGTGGCAGGGGACTCCGCATCAAGCACCCGTGAAAAAGACGGGGGAGTCCGAAGTTTAACCCACACCACCTGATCACGAGGCGGACGGCTCAACCACTTCGGCACAGAAGCCCCAGGTACACAAGGTACAACAAACTTAAATTGTGGGCTTACAAAAGGATATGCTAAAAGAAAAGCGTCTGATTAGTACAGTGGAAGAGAACGTATTGAATTTGACTGTAGCTATCGAAATGCTCTAGTCGACTGATCATCAGCATCATCATCATGTAGCATGTCTTTTACAGAACGCCGATCTAACAACAGCCGCTCTGAAAGACTCTCGATCTCTGGGCCAGAACTCCGGCCTCTGTCATCTTCAGGACCTCTATGATGTCTTGTATCCATCAAACTACCCAAGCATGGACTGGACCCATGCATACACCGACGGTTCCGTAACATATACAACACAGTACGGAGGGGCAGGAGCATTCCTGAGCCTACCAAATGGCAGAAAAATACACTTTCATTCGCTACTGGAAAATACACAAGCAATTTCATAGAGGAGGCAGAGGCACTGAGGGCGGCAGTGGAAGAAATGGTGACAGGTAAAAGGAATGAAAGCCACATAGTCCTGCTTACAGATGCTCTGGACGTAGTCACATCACTAAAAAGCCAGAAAAATACTGAACTTAATGATTTAAGAGCAGTACTCTGTCAACTATGCCAGCAGGCCGCACCAAAAAGGGTAGTTATGCAGTGGGTTCTATCTCACTGCAACATCCAAGGCAACGAGGAGGCAGACAGACTGGCAAAAGAAGGTGCAAAACTACCACAAAAAGATACTAGTATGACATACGAAGAGTCAAAACGACTTATCAGAGCTAGATACATGACCAAATGGGAAACCGAACATACTGGCTACTCCAAAAAACGATGCCTATTACCAGTTGAACAGAAGAGAGCAGGTCGTGGTCTTCAGACTTCGCACTGGCCACAATAGACTGAGGTACCACCTAATCAACAAATTGAAGATAGGTGGCACCGACGAATGCCCGTGTGGTACCGGGAAAATGACCGCTGAGCATTTGCTGCAAAAATGCCCGACATACGAGGACCAGAGAGAGCAGATGTGGCCATAACCAGTGGCAACACTAGACAAGCTCTATGGCAGTGTCGACAGCCTCAGGATGACGGCTGCTTTTTTCGAAAAAAATAATGGTTACTGTCTGACTGCGTACGATGAAGAAGAAGAAGAAGGTCTAGTATACATTAACAATCTCTTGGCATTTGGAATCGAAAATAATAGCCTTAACAGCGGCTGGCCAATCGCAATTTAAGTTTGAAATCGACTCAAATTATGTCGCAAAAAAAAGGAACTGTGTGGCTATACCATCTGGTATTGGATGGGTGGTTAGCGGAGCGGCATAGATGGCGCCTGACAGGTTGCAGGTCTACCTTGCTCTACCTTTAGACTTCCACCACCGCTGGTCCCAAAAATAAGCGATCGATCATTCTAACATCTATCTATCTATCTATCTATCTATCTATCTATCTATCTATCTATCTATCTATCTATCTATCTATCTATCTATCTATCTATCTATCTATCTATCTATCTATCTATCTATCTATCTATCTATCTATCTATCTATCTATCTGCCTGTATGTCTGTCTGTCTGTCTATCTGTCTGTCTGTCTCTCTGTCTGTCTGTATGTATGTCTGATGTATGTATGTATATTGTCTGATCCTGGTATGCCTTTAAACGGCGCCAGGTGTATATGTAACATCTGGACAGCGCCTTGGTGTGCACTTCGTATAAGGTGGAACTGACTACCTCGGATATTCCGTCAATCCATCTTTTGTGGGGTCGTCATCTAGCTCTAGTTCCCGCTATGTTTAAGTGTTAGACCCATACGTGGGACGCTGTCGCGATATGTGGCCAAATCGTTTGCTTAGATCTCTTGGCAAGATATTGTTCACTATCCAATTATCCTAGAAATTCTTTTCGTTTTACGATTTCTGTATTTTTCCTTTTCTCTATCCATTGTATTTTGATCACTTCCCTGTACCATTTTAGTTCAAAAGATTCAATATGTTTTGTCAGTCTTTGTGTGGGGGTCCACGTTGCACATCTTACGTTTCCACTGGGTAGATGCAAGTTCATAGGATTGTTCCTTTCGCCATTCTATTAGAGTTCTTCCATAAGATTCCAATTTGATTCAACCTCTGCATTGCCATAGCCAGTCGACCCAGCTGTAAATTAATACCCGATTCGCTGTTTGAGAAAAAAAAAGATAGCGCAGCATGGAACTGATCGCCCCATTTTAAAAGCTATACTCTGGTATAATGAAGT
Source organism: Ariolimax columbianus (assembly GCA_036924085.1). Taxonomy (NCBI): domain Eukaryota; kingdom Metazoa; phylum Mollusca; class Gastropoda; order Stylommatophora; family Arionidae; genus Ariolimax; species Ariolimax columbianus. Next base: position 45,634,056 of record JAVGWX010000021.1, read on the forward strand.
CCCTAACACTTCATCCTCGACAACAGTGATTCCCACGGAACTACCTGGACCTAATAAACTTACCACAAGTCGTTCTAGAGACGGAAAGGAGGGAGGGAGGGAGGGGGGCGGATCATAACGGCTGGCGGTTGTAAATGTGCCAATAGTTTGTGGTGTATCTGCGTGTTTGTGCGGGTATGTGTGTGTGTGTATGCATGCGTGTGTGTGCGGGAGTGAGTGTTCAATTCAGGTGCCAACTCAGATCGAAGGTCGGTTGCAATTGATTTCCAATGTTTGCCCTCTCTTGCCTTAATGGTACATCTTATCAGGCCCTTCCATTGTCAATCGATTGATGCTATTCTCAATTTACGTCTTGCCAGCTTGCCCTTCATTATACTTGCAGTATTTTTTCCCGCATTCTGTTGTCTTCTTTTTATTTGTCAAAAATATATTCTTAGGCAGACCATGATTTCGTTCGATAATTCTCTGTGTATCGTTAATTTCTCGAAAAACCTCAGTTTGTTTTTCTGTTTTTGGTGGTGCACCATTTTTCTCTATATTTCTACATTTTAAAGGCCCCATTTCTCTTCTCCAGATTCTCCTTTCTTCTTTTTATTTTGTCCTACTGCTTTTGGATTTCTGCAGAGCAGGCCGGAGGTATGCGTATAATTCTTGTTTGCGGTATAGATTGGAGGAGGCTTGTTGTGCTGAAATAGTGAAGTTTTGGAGTGTTTATTTGTTGTTTGCGGTATAGATTGGAGGTGGCTTGTTGTGCTGAAATAGTGAAGTTTTGGAGTGTTTATTTGTTGTTTGCGGTATAGATTGGAGGTGGCTTGTTGTGCTGAAATAGTGAAGTTTTGGAGTGTTTATTTGTTGTTTGCGGTATAGATTGGAGGAGGCTTGTGGTGCTGAAATAGTGAAGTTTTGGAGTGTTTGATTGTTGTTTGCGAAAGTCCACAATGGGTAGGTCTACTATTTTGTGCGCTCTGGAAATAACGTTAAGTAGCGCGTTGCAGTAGCTTTCCTCACATCCTGAGTATGCTGACGAAGGTGGGCCGTGGTCCTCCAGGCGGGTGTACTGTGCCTAGCTTCATCTGAGTGTCACTCACTACTATGGGGATCCCGTCGATATCTCACTTCGTTAACCAGGTTGCAATGAAAAACAGCCCTTCTCCAGGGAGGGCTACGAAGAAGCCAAGGTGAGGGTCTTAGCTAGTCCATTTTTCCTGACCCTGACTAGCACGCCTGATCAGTATGTTTTACTTGACCAGACGTTTGTCTTCCTCCCCAGAGTTTTTAATTTGATACACTCTATCCATCGTCTTCTTGGTCGATCTCTTGCTCGTGGACCTGAAACCGTCATGTAGCATGGTTTCGCTGCAGAATCATTCTACTGCATCCTTGTCAAATGACCACTTCTTCTATGCATCAATATAGTACTTCACATATGTTGTCCATCCATGTAATCCGTCTATGTAGTCCATCCATGTACTCTTTCCATGTAGTCCATGCTTGTAGTCCATCCATGTAGTCCATGGTTGTAGCCCATCCATGAAGTCCATAAGTCCACCATGTGTCCATCCATGTAGTCCATTCATGTAGTACATCCATGTAGTCCATCCATGTGATCCATCCGTGTAGTCCATTCATGTAGTCCATTCATGTAGTCCATTCATGTAGTCCATCCATCTAGTCCATCCATGAAGTCCATCCATGTAGTCCATCCATGTAGTCCATGCTTGCAGTCTATCCATGTAGTCCATCCATGTAGTCCATGCTTGTAGTCTATCCATGTAGTCCATCCATGTAGTCCATGCTTGTAGTCCATCCATGTAGCCCATGCTTGTAGTCCATCCATGTAGTCCATGCTTGTAGTCCATCCATGTGTGCCATGCTTGTAGTCCATCCACTTAGTCCATCCTTGTAGTCCATCCTTGTACTCCATCCATGTTGTCCAACAAAGGTGCTGTTGAGAATTTTGTCGCTAATTGTCTTTCCTCTTGTACGTAGAAGACAGTGCATCTCACATGTGTGCCTTCATAATAGGGCTCATGTTTGCCACTGATGACATAACGTAGGGATGATCAACGTGTTTGTCAGTGTCTGTTTAGTGGCCATTGTAACACTTGGACGTTTCAGTATCGATGCTAGTTGGTAGCGCAAATTGTTTGCCCTTTGAAAATATATGTTCTATCTCTCTGCCGCCGTCAGTTAACACACTTCCCAGGTACGTAAACAGTTGGTTGGCTGCAACGGAAATTTAAAGAAGCTTGGAAGCAAACATGAAGTCACTTGGTATAGATCTGATATCTTGAGAGTCCGATCCAAATGGAGAAGCAAAATTAAGAGACACAACAAGCTCTAGCTCAACCACTTCGAGTTCCTGACCGTTAGCTTTTTCCCTGCTGTTGAAGCCCGTGGCATTGTTGGACATTAATTGTGTCTTTCCACCGTTTATCTCCATACCATAGTCAAGAGCTGTTTCCTCGAGTCTTCTGACCCCTACCTGGAGTGTTACTTCTGAACCCGCTAACCCGTCGATATGATCTTCAAAACGAAGGTTAGTTAATCGTTCGGCCCCTTATCTTGACAGTACCAACGTGATCTCCAAGTGCCTCACTCATAATTCCTTCAAGGAATATATTGAAAAGAGTTGGAGAGAGTGTACACCCCTGCAAGTTTATATCCCGTCAATGTCTGCATGATCTGTGGTTATGATGAAACTGTCAGTAAAGTAATGCTTGTTTAGAAAACTAAAATACAAATTCAATTAAATAATCAGATAACTGAATTCTAAATTCAAATAATTATTCAGACAACCGAAATACAAATTCAATTAATTAGACAAATAAAAAACCGATTTTAATTAAATAATTAGACATCTCAGATGCAAAATTACACGATATAATAAAGCAACTGAAACATAAATGTTATTAATTACTTAGAAAATTGCAATATATTAAATTAATTTATCATATGAAATGCAAATTACTTGAATTACTGTTACAACTTATAAACAGATTCAATTAATTATATAACTGAAAAACTAATTATATTAATTAATTTTACAACTAAAGCAAATTTAATTAAATAAATTAGTCAGTGGAAATACAATTTAAATAAATTGATTTGCTAGTTTAAATATACATTTAATATATTAATAAATCAACTGGAATACAAACATAATTAATTACGCAACTGAAATACACATTCAATTAATTATTTAGACAACTGAAATACAAATTAAATGAGCTAATTATACATGAAATTAATTATTTCGACAACTGAAATACAAATTAAGTTAGCTGGTTATAGAATTGAAATACAAATTAATGTAATTATGCAACTGAAATACAAATTAAATTAATGAAAAGAGAAAAATCAAGATAAATGACCCATGCAGAGATTATCGGCAATCATACCCCTCTGCACTCTTTTTCATAAGGCTACCACATGGTCGTCGAGGGAGGGCGGAGAAGGCAAGGTTGGGGGGAAGGGGTGTAGGAGACTTGCATATTCAAGTGAGCTAGTGATATACATGCAAGAGTGCAAATTCTCAGCAGAGACCCAATTTAAACATTTCAGTGGTGACGTGTCTGACTAAGAATAGCATCCCAGTCTCCCCAAGGAAAATAATAGATTAATCTCAACATTTCTTGACGGGGAGTAGAGGAAGCTCTGTGCACTGGTTTCCTAGCCGAGAAATCTTGCTTCGGGCCCCCAATTATTGGGGAAATCTTCGGTCGCAAAATGGTTCACTGGGTTGACACGGCCTCAAATATTTGGTACCAAAATAGGAGGAGTGTTTAAATGAGACCGGATCTAACTGCACCAAGTGAACATACAAACGATTCACATAATGAGGTCAGTTCTGATGTAAACAGCACATAATAACCGTCAAGTTTGCAAAATTTCATTATCCTCCGACTAACAGTTTCCTCAGCAGACCGTTGACAACATGGCTGGTGTAATACGGAATTCGTCCAGAATTGATCAGCGAGTAGTGATTCCGTTTTAACAGCTGAAGGATGTCTACCAGTTGACATTCATCGCAGAATGCAGGCAGTGTATGGTTACACAAGTGTGGCGAACGTAAGCTCCGGCGACTGTCCACCCGAATTGATACATCGATTTTGGCGATGTCAGTTTCTGACGCAACAGTATGCGCCTGACCTGGTCTCGGAAGATCTTTCGTTAACTCACGTCCTTCTTTAAACTCTTTCTAGTTCTTCAATTTTGTTTTTGCACACTTTTGTCACCATACACTGCCTGCATTCTGCGATGAATGTCAACAGGTCGACATCCTTCAGCTGTTAGAAACCGAATCACCGCCCGCTGATTTACTCTGGACGGATTCTGTATCACATTCGCCATGTTGTCAACCGTCTGCTGAGGAAACTATGAGTTGGAGGAAAATGACATTTTGCAAACTGGACGGTTGGTATGTGCTGTTTAATTAAAAGTGACGTCATCATGCGCATCGAATGTATATTCACTTAGTGCAGTGAAGTTCGGTTTCATTTGAACACGCCTCGTATATATGGAAAAATGTAAGCGCTGACGTGATGTTGACCACTTCACCCCTAGTGTTCCGTTGGTCAAGAGAAATATGGACCTAACGCCATATTCCCAATATGCTATACTTGAGTGTTAGCGGAATCTTTAATTTTTAAGAGGTGAGTAGACATACCTCTTATGTCTCCGTCGGAGTACCCTAGAGCATTTCGTGGCGGAAGGTTTAACCATATCCCATTACCGCGAGAGACACAAGTTTTAACTACTCATCTAGGGGAACTGGGTCGCTAGTCCAATCAGACACAACATACTAATCAGGATATCGCGTCAGGGTCAGGCGAAATACACTGACCAAGACCCCAATCTCTCTTCCATGTAGCGTTCCCTAGAAGCAGGCTGTTTTCAAGACAGCCTAGCTGACGAGATGTGGATCGATGTGATTCCCGTAGTAGTGAGTGCCACCCCAATAAAGCCAAGCATAGCACCACCGCCTGAACGATCGCGTTCCACCTTCATCAGCATGCTCGGGATGTGAGAAAAGCTACTACAACCCGCCACTTAACGTCCTTTTCAGCGTGAACAAAACAGTCAACTTACTCATTTTGGTCATTAAACAACAAGATACAACAACAACTACTCACCTACTCAGATGTCCTAAGCGACTGTAGGCAATATTAAAAGTATTGCCACAAAAGGCATATCGATACGGCACACGAATAACAGAAATGTTGTGTTGCGTGGCTTACTTCCCAGAACGTGGTCGCGTTAACAGAAGCCGTGCACATATCTCAGAGACCCAAAGCTGACTGCTAGCGTCAGGGTCAGAGAACAGATCTGCCAAGACCTTTCTCCACCCTCACATGGTGATCTAGGATTACAGAATGCAACAGGGCAGACTAGTTGAGGAGAAGGGATCGAAGAGGGGAGGCTAAGCCGGCACCCAGTCTAGTTAAGGAGAAGAGATCAAAGAGGGGAGGCTAAGCCGGTACCTAGACTAGTTGAGGAGAAGGGATCAAAGAGGGGAGGCTAAGCCGGTGTCCAAAAATGTCATTCCAAAGTCGGAAGTGTCGGATCAAAAGGTGTAAATGTTCAAATCTTGCTGTAAACTACGACATAACGAATTCAGGTCTTTTGACAGCATCCTGCTCCTTGCAAAGCGCTTTTCAGCGCTTTGGTAGGAAGAGTTTGAAAACCGACAACAAATAAGAAGAAAAAGAAAAACATATCTCGATGTCTGACAAGACAACCCATTTCAGTCACGGACGTCTTCCGATTCAGTATTGCCAAGGTAATATATTCGTCCTGTCTCCATCCGGACAACACTAGCTCATCTACCTGTCTCTCCAAGACATTGTGTCGTTTTATGTAACCAAAATAAACGAACTTTTTTCTTGTTCTTTATCAGCCAATTTTCGTTACCTAGAAGTTGTGACAATATTTATGTATCTGATTTCTTCTCAGTCCATGCTATGTTCATTTTTCTTTTGTAACACTTCATTTCGAAAGATATCTAAGATGCGTTTTCAAATGAAACCGACCTAACTGCATGACGTGAAGATATGTACGATGCGCATGATGACGACACTTCGGATGTAAACAGCACATACCAACCGTCAAGTTTGCAAAGTATCATTATCCTCTGATTCATAGTTTCCACAGCAGACGTTAAAAACATGGCTGGTGTGATACGGAATCCGTCCAGAGTTGATCAGCGGGCGGTGATTCGGTTTCTAACAGCCGAAGGGTGTTGACCAGTTGACATTCATCCCATAATGCAGGGAGTGAATGGTGACAAAAGTGTGTCAAAGACAAAATTGAAGAACTGGACAACGATATTTAAAGAAGGGCGTGAGTTAACGAAAGATCTTCCGAGACCAGGTCAGGCGCATATTGTTGCGTCAGAAGATGCAGTCGCAAAAATTGATGAAGCAGCTCAGGTGGACCGTCGCCGAAGCTTACGTTCGTCACACTTTTGTCACCATACCCTGCCTGTATTATGCGATGAATGTTAACTGGTTGACATCCTTCAGCTGTTAGAAACCGAAATACTCGCTGATAAACTTTTAACGGATTCCGTATCACACTCGCTATGTCTTCCATATTCTGCAGAGAAAACTATGAGTCGGAGAATAATGACATTCTGCAAACTTGACGGTTGGTATGTCCTGTTTACATCCGAAGTATCGTCATCATGCGCATCATACATATCTTCACTTGGTGCAGTTAGGTCCGGTTTCATTTGAACACGCCTCGCATTCTGCAATGGTTGTATTGAATGTCTATGTCTGGCACGTATATGTTGCATCACATGTTCTTATCAATTGAAAGTTGTTTGTCTTTGTCTGATGTACTGCCTCATAGTTTTCGTTTGCATTAATTCGTTAGTGGCAATTGCAAACTTTCAGTTTATTTATACCAAATAATTTCCAGCGTATTTAATTGTGGATACTACTTTGTCAATTGAAATCATTGATTGCACAGCAATGTTGGGTTGAAAATGAATAAACATCAAGCGTACGATTGATAGAGTGCGTCGATCTATAATATGGATACACGAAAGCTGGTGTATTGGGGTAAGGTAACACAATATGGATTAAATACATGACAGAGAAGTTCGAATAATTACAATGATTGTGTTTCTGATTCATCTATTCAATTTAGGTGGAGAATGTGGTAATCATGTGGTCTAGGGTGGAGTGTTGGACCTAGAGAGGGATGTTGTGGACTTCTGGGAACGGGGGGGGGGGGGAGTGTGCAGTTTGTGGCCTAGGTGCAGGCGTGTGATCTAGAGCTGATCGTGAAATCTGGTGGTGGGGTGAGATAGAGGGCGTAACCTAAGGAGAAGTATACGGTCTATGGAGAAGTGTTTTGCCAAGAGGAAAGCGTTTAGCCTAGAGGAACGCGTGTAGGAAAAAGTAAAGCGTGCAGACTACAGGAAAGCGTGTAGCCTAGAGGAACGCGTGTAAGAAAAAGGAAAGCATGTAGCCTAGAGGAAAACGTGTAGCCTAGAGGAAAGCGTGTAGCCTAGAGGAACGCGTGTAGGAAAAAGGAAAGCGTGTGGCCTAGAGGAAAGCGTGTAGCCTAGAGGAAAGCGTGTAGCCTAGACGAAAGCGTGATCCTTAGAGGAAATCATGTTGTCTAACCTGTAGCACGCCCTTGTCCGTTCTCTTTGAACCAGCTAGGCCTACAAAAACGGTGTGCGGAAAAATTTTTTTTTTTTTTGAACGGAGTCACTCCTGACAGCCATTTTTTACTGCTGACTACGCCCTCCATATATACACGATATTTTGCCGGTTAAAGTATCGTGTGTTCGATTACAAATGGCTTTTGAACAGTTTTAATTTTGTATATGCTGTTTGGAGCAAGCCGACTTTTTGCGAAAGGGGAAGTAGGTTGTTGAGAAAGATTTTTATCGCGTAGATCTGTTTATTTTGTTTGTTTAAATGAAAGAACTACGTTTGAATTGGAAACTAACAGTTGTGGCGATATTGTAAACACAGTATCGATACGTTGTTGTGGTTTCCATGGTTTTCTATCGAAGCGACTAGGCCTAGTGGTCGAGCCCAAATTTTTCCCGAGATTTTCATAAATTTTCAACTTCATCTTTTTAAATCTCAAAAACTAACAAACATACAACAAAAACAATAACACCCACATGTTCGTTATGCTATTGTGTATCTACACACCAGAAAATAATATTTATTGACAAACAAACATAAAAGTTACAAATTTTGAAAGACGACTACCACAGCGACTAATTAAGAAAATTAATTAGGTCAAATATTTTTCAAAAATAATGTGGAGTGCGTAAGGCTAAAGGATGTGGGCATTGGTTGCAATCCCAACGTCCCAGCTTCAAGTCCGGACATGTTAAGACCGTACATGTTCTTAAATGTGACATGTTCTGAAATGTGACAAGTTCTGAAATGTAACATGTTCTGGGATGTAACATGTTCTGGAATGTGAAATGGTCTGGAATTTGTCACCTTCTGGAATTTGTCATGTTCTTAAATTTGTCATATTCTAACCGCTTCTCCCAGTCGACCCAGCTGCAAATGAGTACCTGACTCCGTCATTGTAAGGGTTCTGAACAGCTCTGTGACTTACCTGAACAGCCCTGTGACTTACCTGAACAGCCATGTGACTTACCTGAATAGCCCTGTGACTTACCTGAACAGCCCTGTGACTTACCTGAACAGCCATGTGACTTACCTGAATAGCTCTGTGTCGCTGACCCTTTCAACAAATAAAACAGACTGAGCGCCTATAGCTTCGCACAGGTGCAACGAAGACCGTTATATGAGCCATTTTCCATATTTCTTAACAGGAAAACCGCTGGCTCCTTTACAGAAAATATGTGCCCGAGAATTCGCATATATTTTCTTAGTAAGGTGTTACATCATGATATTGCTAGTCTTAAACACAATCCTCTTTAGTTGCCTTTTACAACTGGCTTGGCAGGTGACAGTGGGTTTATTATTTTTCATTATCATTATGTAGCATGCCCTTTATAGAATGTCTCCCTCATCACAGTCTGTCTGAAAGAAGCTCGTTCCCTTGCCAAAACTCCAGCCTCCGCCAGTCATACCCAGGCATTCCTGGATATCTTGGTACCATCGTCTTCTTGGTCTACCCCTATATCTTTTGCCTGGCACCATACCTTCCATCACTGTTCTCTCAAGGTCGTTGTGTCCCTTCATGTGACACAAGTATTTACATTTTCTGGACTAAATGAAATTGATAAAACCAGTTATTCTCTATTCTAAATTCTTACCGAATGTCCATATTTGTCTTTTTCTCCGTCCAGTGTATTCTTATCATCTTTCTGTAACATTTTGACTCGAGGGATTCGATTCTTTGTCTAGAACAATTTTTTATTAAGTTTCATGATTCACTTTATTTTTTACCATGAATTCCAAATAAGAATGATATTGGAAAACACATTCCTTAAAAGTTTATTGTATTTCCGGACTACAATAGATGACGACTTGTTTGTGAAATGGAACATACACCTGACATTTTTGTTAACCGTCTGCGCTGGAATTGTTGCTCTCCGCCGATTTGTCATGTGCGCTTTCTTACTGAGATTATGCGGGTAGATTGGGCTCATTAGCCTTGGTTGGCAGCCATTCTAAGAGAAGGTAAACTGTGACTCTAAGCCCGGGTAGACAAAGCTCGTTACCCTGTTCAGGGGGTTCGCAAAGGAGAGGAGGAACTCTGATTTTAAACCAGCAAATCAAAGAGATTGCTGGCTAGTCTAGGAACGTTGAGATTATCATCCGATGCCTCGAGTAGCAAGCATCTGCGGAAACGACTCCACTGCCTCGGGAGAGGGTACGGCAACAGGAGTAAGCCCAGAAAGAAAATCCAGAGTAATAGCACCTAAGGCGGAGGGTTTGAAGATTGTGAACTCATTCCGGCAGCTCCTGCAGCTGAGCTGGGGCCAAACTGTGATGCTTTGCATTCCTTTAGATTACACCAGCCAACCCCAGAGATGGATCTTGCAGTTTGGAGAGGCCAGGGTATCCATATTCAGCGCCCATGATTGCTGCTAGAGAGGTTAGTCAGGGTGCCACGTACATGGTCTGAAAAGACTGCGACGCCTATGATGACTGAGATTCGGAAATGACACTTCAGATGTTATTAACTCTTCAAACCGTTCTTTTCAAAACAACTAAATCGTCTTCATGTGATATGTCTGCAAACCTGATCAGGATCAGGTGTCAAGATAGATGCCTAACTCTGACCTCAGGATCAGGTGACACGATAAGTATCTAACTCTGACCTCAGGATTAGGTTAGAAGATAAAGTGTCTAACTCTGACCTCAGAGACAGGTGAAAAGATATAGAGCATCACAGGATCAGGTGGCAAGATAAAGTGCATAACTCTCAGAATCAGGTAACAAGATAAAGGGTCTAACACAAACATCCGGATCAGGTGACAAGATAAAGTGCCTAACTCTGACCTCCGGATTAGCTGAGAAGATAAAGTGCCTAACTCTGACCTCAATATCAAGTGAGAAGATAAAGTGCCTAACTCTGATATCCGGATCAGGTGACAAGATAAAGTGTCTAACTCTGACCTCAGGATCAGGTAACAAAATTTAGAGCCTAAATCTGACATCAGGATCAAGTGATAAGACAAAGTGCGTAACTCTGATCTCAGGATCAGGTGACAAGATATAGTGCCTAACTCTGGTCTCAGGATCAGAAGAATAAAAAGTGGCGAACTCTGACTTCAGGATTAGGTTACACGACAAAGAGCATCACAGGATCAGGTGGCAAGATAAAGTGCCGAACTATCAGAATCAGGTGACAAGATAAAGGGTCTAATACAGACATCAGAATCAGGTGACACGATAAAGGGCCTAACACTGACCTCAATATCAAGTAACACGATAAAGTGCCTAGCTCTGACATCCGGATCAGGTGACAAGATAAAGTGTCTAACTCTGACCTCTGGATCACGTAAAAAGCTAAAGCGCGTAACTCTGTCCTCATGTTCAAGTGACAAGATAAAGTACCTAACTCTGACATCAGGATCAGGTGACAAAATAAATTGCGTAACTCTGACCTCAGGATTATGTAACAAGATATAGAGCCTAACTCTGACCTTAGGATCAAGTGACAAGATAAAGTGCCTAACTCTGACCTCAGGATTAGGAGAGAAGATAAAGTGTCTAACTCTGACCTCAGAATCAGATGACAAAATATAGAGCCTAACTCTGACCTCAGGATCAGGTGAGAAGATAAAGTGCCTAACTCTGACCTCAAGATCAGGTGAGAAAATAAAGTGTCTAACTCTGACCTCAGGATCAGATGACAAGACAAAGAGCCTCTCAGGATCAGGTGGCAAGTTAATTGCCTAACTCTCCGAATCATGTGACAAGATAAAGGGCATAACACAGACATCAGGATCAGGTGAGAAGATAAAGTGCGTAACTCTAACCTCAATATCAAGAAACAAGATGAAGTACCTAACTATGACCTCAGGATCAGGTGACAAGATACAGTGTCTAACTCTGGCTTTATGATCCGATGAAGAGATAAAGTGTCAAACTCTGACCTCAGGATCAGGTTTTAAGGTAAACTGTCTAATTCTGACCTCAGGATCAAGTGACGAGCTAAAGTGCGCAACTCTGACCTCAGTATCAGATGAGAAGATAAAGTGCCTAACTCTGACCTCTGGATCAGGTGCGAAGATAAAATGCCTAACTCTGACCTCAGGATCAGGTGAAAAGATAACGTGCCTAACTCTGACCCCAGGATCAGGTGACAAGATAAAGTGCCTAACTCTAACCTCATGGTCAGGTGACATGATAAAGTGCATAACTCTGAAATTCTTAGTGAGACTAACATATTGAACTTCCATATGCTTTAGCAAAAAGCTCAGATAAGATGGACAGAAATGGGCCGTCTGTGCTGTTCATGCTGGGGTTTATGGGAATGAAAGAGCAGCCATTCTGGAACCATCGGGTTCGGCAGTTGGAACATTGAAAATGGATAGATGTGGCGTTTTGACGTTTATCAACGGCCACATTATGAACGAATACACTGCAGTCGCTGAACCAGCAATAAACAGGCTGCAAGATATTGAAATCGTCTGTTTTCTCCGGCACATAAGGACGTATAAGAAGACTAAACAGTAGTGCACACCCAAGCTAGCTACAGGATTTAACAGTTTCTAGTCATTGTCATTTCCCAAGTCGGACTCAGAACCTCTAGGTTTGCCTGGAGCACAGTGAGGTCGATTCTTAACAGAACATTTCATGTTTCTGTATCTACACTTCCTCATTCCAATATCCAGCGGCATTGTCTGCCTTTTGTCTTCCCTCCTTCAAATCTCTGTTATTATTTCCTGTTATAAATAAACAGATTATGAGTATCACATTCAGAATTTAAAGCTTCCCCAGAAGACGTAGTTCTTTAATGCTTCGTCATTTAAGATCAAGAATAACATCACACACATAAACGAGGGTAAGTCAGTAAGAAGGTCACAAACTGATACGGGATAGCTGTAAAATGTTTGAAGTTTCTGAAGGTAATCAATAGGTGGCAGGAACATCCGGGTTTGTGATTACTGCAGGTAGTAAATGATACTTGTAGTTACACCTGTGTAGTCGAGATAAAAATTTGCATCCATAGTCCCAGTGTGTACAATCTAAGAACAACTTTATTTTGTGCTTCTCTTTAGAGGGCAAATTAACTTTCTGCTAAGGATATTCATAAGGAAAACCTTCCTGTCTGCAGTGAGAAGTGTTTGTCGCGATAAGAGAAACGTTTTCTTAAAAGATGCTAAAATATTGCTGGTGAATCGCAAACTATTCGTCCACTTAATGTTGCAAAGATGAATATGTGCGGTGGATTCTGAGATAAAATGAGCTGACAGATAAGTAATGATGGGGTAGCAAATGAAAGAAGGTATTCATATGGCTTAATCTACCTTGGCCAGACATGAATGAAGAAGACGGTGAACAGAATGTGCTTATGTAACTGAGACAACAGACTTATATGTTGCGGGTTTTCCTATTCTAACAGAGCGATGGGAGATGTGTTTCAATTTTGGTGAAGATTTCGTGAGAAATATGAAAGATGTGTTTCAATATTTGTGGATTATATGGAGAAATATAGAAGATATGTATCAATATTGGTGAAGATTATGTGGAGCAATATGAGAGATGTATGTCAATATATGTGAAGATTATGTGGAGAAATGAAGAAATCATCGAGTGTGGTCTCTGCATCCAAGGTTGCCGGTAATGGATCTCCAGCCTTCTCTGTTCCCTACCAGGCTGGTACACTCAGTCAAACAACGTACCTGCTATGGTAATCTGGTCTTAACCCTGCAGAAATCGCAGGTTCCAGAAACTTAGCCATTAACAAACTAAAAAGCCCTCTATTGATACGTCCGGCCTAATATTGAACGGGTGCTGGAAATAGACCCTCGGAAGACAGGTCAGTTTTATCGTACTAATGACAGGGCGCTGCTACGGTAATCCTGCTCAACTCTAGAGGAGCCGCAGACATTTGGTTCACGTACTAGGCTGATAAGCCAACGGCGCGAGGCTACAAGGTGAGGGATTACGGCCGAACGCCTCTAAGCCAAAATCCTGCCCAAAAGCTCAGCACGATTGCAAAGGGAGGCTTCGACATGGTGGGGACCTGGGGCTCCCGCTCCAGCCCCGCCCGCTCGAGCCGCAGAAAGAGGTCTCTGCCGTCAGCCGATCAAAGCGGGCGGGAAGCTGATCGATATTCACCCCATACGGCGATGAGGTATGAAACCATTTGTAGAAGACTTAGTTCTCGGTCGGGGTGCCCTAAGCAGTAGATCAGCTACCTCACTGCGAACTGCTGAGACTCAACCCTTGACCATGAGATATGTCCGCACACCAGGCGAACACCATCTCCGTGCCGTGACTAGGCTTGTCCCCTGGTCAAATGCACTCCTTCGAGAGAAATCACAGGTCGCTGACATTTGGTCCACGTGCTTGGCTGATAAGCCAATGGTGCGAAGCTGCCATCTGAGGGACTACAGCCGAACTCCTCTAAGCCAGAAGGCCTTCCTAAATCTCAGCACCGCTGTGATGGGAGGCTACGACATGGCTGGGACCTGGGGCTTGCGTCTCAGCCCGGCCCGGTCGAGCCGCAGAAATGCACCTGGATAAATGCACTCCTGCCTTGCTCTTTACCTCTGTCTGCTATCAGTCATTCCAATGGACGCAGAAGAGATGCAGTCCAGCTGACATTGCACCCTCTGTCTTATTGTGACAACCTCCCAGGTTGCGGGGAATGCAAGGCGTACCATCACTGCAGATGAGCCGAGAAAATACAAGGAGCAAAGAGATACCTCACTCACATGCATATGCTACGTTTCTGGCAGGACGTGACGATCCTGAGACACAGTCACACTGGACTGCCTCTCTTCCGGGATAGTACAATCTAGAACATAGTCCATCATATCATATCATTGCCAAACCCTATAGACACGAGTAGGGAAGACTCGATAGTCCTGCAGGACAACTTCCTAAGAGAGACAACTCTGAACAAAAACAACTGCTGCCTTGCAGTTAGGCTGGGGACAGCCAAAGGCTAAGGAGGGCAACCCTACAGAAGCGCCTGTTGAAATCGGATGCACTGAGCCACAGGCTTAACAAAATAAAACAGTGCAACGTAAATATCGCTGTAAACAGCGTTCGATGAAGAAGAAGAAACAACGTACTTGCCACATCTTGATGTTTTCTGTCCCTCTGTAACTCTGCCACCCTCTGGCTGTCTTGCCAACAACGGGTAAGGGGAACCACTTGAACCGATGATAACAGACTAAAATCGTGGGTAAACAAAGCCTGCAAGAGAAGAAACAAATTGTGACACGGTGCCCTATTAGGCATGTATTAAAAGATGATTCAAATCATCATCATGGGCGTCTCAGTCTTGGTAGATCATGCACGTAGCGCCTGCTAGTCGCCTCTCTAAGGCTTACGCCCGGGCGCTGAATATGGAGACCCTGTGCTGCCCAAACTGCAAGATCCCCATCTCGGCCTCGCTCGTGTAATCTAAAGGAATAAAGAGTATGCCATTTTGGCGCTCTCTGAGCTGAAGGAGCTGCCGGATGTTCCCAATTTTGAAAAAATCCGTTTTAGGGGCTACCACTCCGAATTTTCTATCTGGGTTTACTCCCATTGCCTTACCCTCTCCCAAGGTTTCCACAAGGCAGTGGAATCGTTACCCGCAGATACTAGTTACTCGAGACATCCGATGATACTCTCATCGTCCTAAGACTAGCCAGCTCTCCCTGGCACTTGTTGGTTTAAAATCAGAATTTTTCTCTCTCCTGGGCGAACTACATGACCAGGCTAACAAGCTTCGTTTACCCGGATTTTACCTTCTCTTATTGGCTACCCACCATGGCTAATGAGATCAATCTGCCCGCCCAGTTCTACGGCTGGCTCATCGGTCGCAACCCACAGCAGGATGTGTTTAGAAACGATACAAGGGATGTGACAATGAGGCATTGCTACCTCAAGCTGTTATAAATATAATCCTCAAGATTAAAACATTAAAAAATGTAATTAAAACAGCCCGACAGTACATTATAGAGGAGGAGTGACGAAGTCAAGACAGAATAGAAGACTACGTTTATTATTCTAGTAGACATACGCACCAAAGGATAACGATATTGTTATATACACTGCAACGGTTAGCAACAGGCCATGTCTCGAAGCGATATAGCAGGACTAAATTTACATGTACGTCTCAAACACTTCATCCTTGATAGCAGTGGAACCATCTTTAAAGTTGCTGGTACCATGCTCAAATCTCCTTAGTCGTCTTTGACGACATTTCTAGCATGCTACATAGTTATTCTTTGCTCTCCAATTGGGTCCTCTTTAACACTTGGGCAACACTTACAATTTAGGAGTATCCTATTATTTTAACGCCAAGTCTGATGTCTGTGTTAGGCCCTTTGTCTTGTCACCTGATTCTGTAAGTTAGGCCCTTTATCTTGTCACCTGATCCTGAGAGGATCTTTGTCATCTGATCCTGAGGTCAGAGCTAGACAATTTACCTTATAACCTGATCCTGAGGTCAGATTTAGACAGTTTACCTTAAAACCTGATCCTGAGGTCAGAGTTTGGCACTTTATCTCTTCATCTGATCATGAGGCCAGAGTTAGACACTGTATCTTGTCACCTGATCCTGAGGTCAGAGTTAGGTACTTTATCTTGTTTCTTGATATTGAGGTTAGAGTTACGCACTTTATTTTCTCACCTGATCCTGATGTCTGTGTTAGGCCTTTTATCTTGTCACATGATTCGGAGAGTTAGGCAATGTATCTTGCCACCTGATCCTGAGAGGCTCTTTGTTTTGTCATCTGATCCTGAGGTCAGAGTTAGGCACTTCGTCTTCGCACCAGATCTTGAGGTCAGAGTTAGGCTCTATATTTTGTCATCTGATTCTGAGGTCAGATTTAAACACTTTATCTTCTCACCTAATCCTGAGGTCAGAGTTAGGCACTTGACATTTTCACCTGGTCCTGAGGTCAGAGTTCGGCACTTTATCTTTTTACCTGATCCTGAGGCCAGAGTTATGCACTGTATTTTGTCACCTGATTCTGAGGTCAGAGTTAGGTACTTTATTTTCTCACCTTATCCTGAGGTCAGCGTTAGGCACTTTATCTTGTCACCTGATCCAGAGGTCAATCAGAGTTAGGCACTTTATCTTGTCACTTGAACCTGAGGTCAGAGTTAGACACTTTATCTTCTCACTTGAACCCGAGGTCAGAGTTAGACACTTTATCTTCTCACCTGATCTTGAGGTCAGAGTTAGGCACTTTATCTTGTCACCTGATCCTGAGGTCAGTGTTAGGCACTTTATCTTGTCACCTGATCCTGAGGTCAGTGTTAGGCACTTTATCTTATCACCTGATCCTGATGTCTGTGTTAGACCCTTTATCTTGTCACCTGATTCTGAGAGTTAGGCACTGTATCTTGCCACATGATAATGTGATGCTCTTTGTCTTGTCACCTGATCCTGAGATCAGAGTTAGGCTCTGAATTTTGTTACCTGATCCTGAGGTCAGAGTTAGGCACTTTATATTTTCACCTGATCCTGAGGCAAGAGTTAGGCACTGTATCTTGTCACCTGATCCTGAGATCAGAGTTACACACTTTGTCTTGTCACTTGATCCTGAGGTCAGATTTAGGCTCTAAATTGTGTTACCTGATCCTGAGGTCATAGTTAGACACTTTATCTTCTCATTTGGTCCTGAGGTCAGAGTTAGACACTTTATCTTCTCACTTGGTCCTGAGGTCAGAGTTAGGCACTTTTTCTTCTTACCTGATCCTGAGGTCAGAGTTAGGCACTTTTTCTTGTTACCTGTTCCTGAGGTCAGAGTTAGGCACTTTTTCTTGTTACCTGATACTGGGGTCAGAGCTAGGCACTTTATCTTCTCACCTGATCATGAGGTCAGACTTAGGCACTTTATCTTGTTACCTGATCCATATGTCAGAGTTAGGCACTTTATCTTGTTACTTGATCCGGATGTCTGTGTTAGACCCTTTATCTTGCCACCTGATCCTGTGATGCTCTATATCTTTTCACCTAATCCTGAGGTCAGAGTTAGGCACTTATCGTGTCACCTGATCCTGAGGTCAAAATTAGGCACCTATCTTGACACCTGATTCTGATCAGGTTTGCAGACATATCACAGGAAGACGATTTAGTTGTCTGGAAAAGAACGGTTTGAAGAGTTAATAACATCTGAAGTGTCATTTTCGAATCACAGTCATCATAGGCGTCGCAGTCGTTTCAGACCATGTGAGTCGCACCCTGACTAGCCTCTCTAGGAGCAATCCTGGGCGCTGAATATAGATACCCTGGCCTCTCCAAACTGCAAGATCCATCTCTGAGGTTGGCTGGTGTAATCTAAAGCAATGCAAAGCATCACAGTTTGGCCCCAGCTCAGCTGCAGGAGCTGCCGGAATGAATTCACAATCTTCAAACCATCCGCCTTAGGAGCTATTACTCTGGATTTTTTTCTGGGTTTACTCCTGTCGCCGTACCCTCTCCCGAGGCAGTAGAGTCGTTTCCGCAGATGCTTGTTCCTCGAGGCATCGAATGATACTCTCAACGTCCCTAGACTAGCCAGCAATCTCTGGGATTTGTGGGCTTAAATTAATTCACCTCCCCCCCCCCCACCAATAAATAAATAAAGACGCAATCATCCTCGTTCATCCTAATAAATGGTAGCTAGCGGAAACATCATCTACCTACTAACTACAAGTTAAAAATAGTTTGGGAAAGTTGACACCTGAGGGGAGAAGAGAGAACCATGCAGTCCAAAAGCACAACCCTCTTCATATCTTTTGCTCTAACACTCTTGAAGTCATCCTCACCTTTTAACACCTATGTTTAGCCATTAGAGTTTCCAAATCAACATATGAGCCAACGGCAAGGGCATGCGAATACAAGCATGACGTCTAGAGGAAGCACATGAAAAAGGCCCCCACTCAGAGGATTCCCTTTTTGTTTTAGTTGCGGTCCCTCTCCTCTCGGGGGGTTGGGGGAGACACCACCCAACATAGTATACCATCCTAAACAAATAAATAAAGGAGCAGCCACTCGTCACGCAAAATAATAGGAAAACCCTCCTAAAGCTCAAGCTACTACCATCTAGCAAACCTAAAAAGGACATGTTTCACATCCGGAAAACAGGATAAATAACACAAATAACGCATGCCTAAGACCATTTTTAGACCCAATTATATAATACGCGACTACCTCCCGACACAACCCTAACAGTATAAACAGACTAAATGAGGTAACATAACCCTCTGGCGAGGAAGAGAAGAGAACCATACACTATAAAAATGTATATTTTCCTGTGGCCTAACAGATAGTCACCTTCACCATTAACACCTGTAGGGAGCTGCAAGAGTTCCAAAACGGTGTCGGAGCCCTCATCGAGGGTATGCGACAGCAGGTATGACATACTGGGGAAGCATAGGAAAATAAATCGGGCATAAGAAAGCTTATTGAACTTATGTGGACTCTCTACCCCTATCCTCTCAGAGGTAAAACCTACCATCCTAAAATATACCCCAAAACACATGTAGGAATATTTGCACTATTAGCATTCTAAATACTCGAAATCAAATCACTCCAGAATCATATGATTTATAATTTAGTTTGTTCCGAGATGCATAGACCGACATAAAATCGGACAATTGACGATGGAAAACGATTGGGAGGGAGTCCACCCTTGAAGGGTGGAGTGAGATCCATACCGACAAACATGCGCATACACATCTCTTTTGCTCTAACACTCTAGGAGTCACCTACTTTAACATCCCCTTTTAAGCTGCATGAGTTTCCATAAACTGTATCAGGGCCCTCAATGAGGGAATGAGACGATAGTTTACGACTTCAAGAAAGAGCACAGAAAAAAGAAATCATGCGGACGAAACCTTTGTGGGGTACCTATGAACACACTCCTCCCACACGTGGAGACAACATCCGTTCTTCATCTACCTCTATCAAATTTAACATAGGAGCAAATACTTCCAAAACGAAAAAAATACTTGAAAGACTGGGTGGTGGATCCGTATAAGAGATTAACTTACAACCTAAATAGTAGCACACACTCCCAAACATCACACTAAAAAAATGTGGACCCTAAGTAGATATATAAAACACACCAGAAACCCTAGCCCCCATCCACACCCCCATCCTCTCTACCTCAAGACCAAAATAGGACTTTAACGAAGACTAATTATCAAGGAAGAGGTGATATCCACGATACTGATAAGACTATCCATCCTGTGATCTGACACTCAAGAAACCCCTTCAGAAAATAACACCTGATAAGCAACAGTAGTTTAAAAAAAACAAATTACATCGGATCCCTCACCAAGGATAAGAGATAACAGCTATGACTTCTAGAGGGATCACAGGATACACGGCCGACTAGGCAACAATCTTATTTGGACATACGCACCATACCATCTTCCTTGGCAGGAAGACAAGGTAACCACAATCTAGCCCTAACAATATGTCTATTAGCAATTATTTGAAAGTGCCCCTCAGACTACAGAATCTTAAATGGCGACCCTCGACCCACATAAAAACAATGCCCATATTGATGAAACCAGAAAAACCAAGAATATCGCACGCAAATATATAAATAGGGTGTAAGAATGTATCTAAGCAGACACATAAATCATAATACACTATCCTATAACCAAAAAGTGAAAATTCAAAGATAGGGCGATGTTATAATGTATAAGAAACAACGGCTCAAGGATAGGGAACGATCTTTACAAGTCCACTGCGTACTTTGCTTTTTATACTCCTCCATGAGATGACAGGAACCAGCAGCAGACCCCCACCCACCCTCCCCGTCATAAAAACATCTCCCCTCCCCCCACCCAACGCCCACCACTATGCCCAACAACCCCTCCCTACAAAGACGAAGGATAACCCCACTCCGCCCTCCCCATCCAAATCATGAGCCCCGAGGACCAAAGTGGCAATGCAATACTCCAAAGTCTCACATCAACTTGCAGACGACCCGGGATCCAAACCAAAGAATCATCTTTCATGTATACAATTGTTTTAATAACCTTATGGTGTAAAACTCTGTTCACATCTTCATAATCATCCCATCTCATAAATCAACTATATTCATAATCATCCCATCTCATAAATCAACTATATTCATAACATCCCATTACATCCTCACTATTTTTATGCAAATGTATTGATTATATGAAAAAAGATTTATTTTTTTTAAAAGAAAAAAAAACAAACAGAAAAGAAAACAAAAATGGTGACTATCAATTATCACAAAAAAGAAACGAGATGTGCATAAAATAAATATACCCCATCCAAACTTGTGGCTACCCAATCCCAGGACATCGAAAAGTAAGACAGAGCCTTCGAATCCGGAATGAGTACCAAAAAAGAGAACGACATTGAAAACCTCCCACCAATAACAGGAAGGATCAAAGAGAGAATCACAAAAAGACATGAAAACAGCCTTGAATCACGGAAAACACTACGTTAGGTACATACAGATACACACACGCATCCAAGCACTGGTTAATGCGTCCTGATATCGCCCAATGGAAAAAGGTCTGGGGTGGAATGGGGCGCCTCCACCAGTAGAAACTAGTGAGGCAAACGCTTAAGAAACAAAACAAACAAAAACGCCAAGTAAATGCACAGAGCCACTAAACACACTTTTCTGGGCACTATGATCGTGGCTACAATCAAATGTGCATCTAAGATCGATCAACATGTTTTTCTTCTTATTTAACCTATCTAAATCTGTTGAACATTTTATGTATTAGTTGTTGACATTTTTCACTTGTTTAAATTAATGTTTGTACCTCTAACAAGAGTCTCCATGGCGAAATGGTCAAGTGTTCAAACGGTCGGGGTTCGATTTCGAACTGTGACGGTCTGTGCATGATGACAATATTTTCAGGAGATCCTTGGGTTCATCGCTTGAGCTACGGAGTTCGTGTTTTGTGCAGGCGGGGAGAGACCGAGCCATATGAGGAAACCTTGGCTTCAGATTGCAACGGAAAAACATAAAGAGTTAATATGCAGTTTTGCACGTCATTAGTTGTAGATTGTCTAGAGATTTTGACAGGCAAGGACTGGACAGAGAGAACTAACGTCCGGTCAGATAAAATAATACTGATCAGACAATGTTAGTCACGGTCAGGTGAATCAATTTGATCGAGATCGCGTCCAAGCAGTTCTCCCTGGGAACAGACTGTTTCATGGCAGTCTGGCTAACGAGGTAGGGATCGATTATGTGATTCTTGTAGTGGTTAACTTACTGAGAAGCCTCGCATTGCACTACAGCATGGATGGACTCTAGTCCATTTACTTTAAAGAATATCTCGGGATGTGAGGAGAGCCGTTGTTGTGCGAGTGGCATTAGCAACAACAACAATATCAACAACAATAACAACAACCGACTCAAGGTCTAAACAAGTAAGCGATTATGAACATCAGTTAAGGCGCAATAATAAGTGATTTACGCTGTAATACAGATGGTCCCATAGCTCATATCACGGGAGGAGGAGGGGAAGGAAACATTAAAGGCTTCGTTGTACTAGGCGATAGCTTTGTTTATGAAATGTGGTGGCCTCCTCCCTTACTCCGCTATTATTTCCTGAACAGTAAGCCGGGTACCCATTTACAACAGATTCAAGTTACAAGCAGATGAATCAAAGCGTTCATGATTTTTCAGAACGCAATGGCCCCCGGGTCGACCCAACCTTAAATAGTTACCTGTTTAGTCCGGGAAGTAAAGGCGGCCGGCTTGATGCTGACCCCATCATCCACTAAGTGCCGTGGATTACAAAATATTATTGGCCTTACCCCTATAATTCCTATGCGCCCCATGTCATCATGGGGTCTTTTTGTTTTACTTGAACTATCCAGCCACTCTCATTTATTTCCAACTGATTAAGGTAGGGGTTGTAGTGGAAAAACCAATATCACTGGATACTAAAGGAGAGACATTAAGAAGACGGCCCAAAATGGAATTATATATAAAGTGATCGCTGCAGTCTAAGGTTGATTTGTAGTTAAAAGTCAGAAGTGGATGTTGTAGAGCAGAGTGTGGTCGAGTATTTTGGTTCAAAACCTCGATAAAGCATGTTTGCTTTTATGTGGCGTAAAATATAAACGTAGCCTATACAGTGTGTTCGACTGCAACGGCAAGTGGCAGTTAATCCCCCTTCTTTGATGTTGTTATTGTTCCTAAGTGCCCATAATCAGTTGGTTTACTCTCTTAAGAGGTGGGTTACAGTAGCTAGCCACACGTCCCAGGCATGGACATGAAGCTGAACCGGGGTCCTCTAGGTTGATGTGCTATTCTTAGCTTCACCAGCGAGGCTAAATACTACGGTGATCATATCGGTCCCCACGTCATTACCGAACTGTCATGAAACAGTATGTTTTAAGTGAGAACTGGTTGAAAGTGGGCTGGGTTCTTGGTCAGTTTTTTTCATCTGACCCTGTCTAACATGGTCTGATCAATATGTTTTGCCTAACCATATATTAATTTCCTCTCCGCTGAAAGACAAGGTAAATCACTAATACGGGAAACTGGAGCGTATCTCTACCCGGGATCTCAGCCTATGTCAATTATATCGAAACACCTCTAAGCTCAGATGCCCGCGTTGCACCAAACCATATTATCAGGTCATAAATTACCATTTGACCTCATTCACACGTTCGTAGTACCGAGGTTTATTCTAACAACGACATTAAAAGTTGTCGCCTACATTTACAATCGTTAAAATGGAACTTGCCCAAATATTATATTGTGTGTATTTTCTAAACGTTCTAACCTTAACCCCGCCTTCATAATGTAAGGCTCTATTTATTCCATAAATAACTGTTGTTGTTAGTCCATTGTTTTTAATAAAAATGTTTTCTTGATCTCGGCGTGAGAGTTGTCGATAGGTATCTTAGTTGTCTTCTTTGAGGGTCTCTGTGGCGAAGTGGTCAAGCCGTTTGCCTCAGACGGTCGGAGTTCAAATTAGAACTTCGACGGTCGGTCCATGATGTCAATTTTTTCCGGGGATCCCTGGGTTCATCGCTGGAGCTACGGAGTTCGTGCTTTATGAGATGCTCTTGGCAGATGGGGTACACATCCGCCGAGAGAGACCGAGCTAAATGGGAAAAACCCGAGACGATGAAGTCGAGTTGTAGTTTTTTTGTTTTTTTCCCTCTTGAAACGCTTAGCTGCCCTCAACAGTTTCGTTCAACATTTCCTTTATACAACTGGTAAGTAGGAAGGACATCAGCAACATTGTAATGCTGCTTGAAAAAGTGAATAGCACAGCCGAAGAGTTTGGCATGAAAATAAACACACCAAAGACAAAAGACTTTAGTAATATTCAATGAACATAGGCAGATATAATAATCAATGGAGATATAATCGAATAAGTACAGACGTTTATATATGTGGGGCAAACCAAAACAGAAGATGTCTGCAATGAAACATAAATGAAGACACGGATTGCAATGGTGAAATGGGGCTTCAGAGAAAAACAACAAACATTAACTTAAAAAAACTATCAGGAATTAACTGAGGAAAAGAATAATCTACACTCATATATGGCCAATTGTACTGGATTGGGCTGAAACATAAACTCAGCAAAACTGTCAGTTCAGCAAAGAAGGATGAACAAAGATTGGAAGAGTTAGAAATGTGGTGCTCCCATAGAATGGAAAGAGTGAGTTGGACAGAAAGAAGATCCGATGACAATGTACTCAATGAAGTGGGCGCACAAAGACAAATATTACATATGATACAAAAACGGCGGTTGAGTTGGTTGGGTCACATTATGAGAAATGAAAGTCTTCTACAGAAGATACTGGAGGGCAAGATTCAAGGGAAGAGAGGACCGGGTCGACCAAGACTCACCTTTACATCTCAGTCATGTAGGGACATTAAAGTACGAACTTATGTTGAACAGGAGAGAACTGTAGAGGATATGGTCGAATCAAATTGATGTTATTTTCTAACGAACCGGGCCGTAGCCACATCTTCATAAGTTAACGCTCTGCTTGCTACTTATATGACAGTTTTCTGCTAGATCAGTAACTTCTATTTAAATATTTTCTAAATCTCGGTGGGTGAGTTGATAATAGAGCCACTATAATAACGTGATATGTGTAGTTTGTCTTTCAGTTTCATTCAATGGCACATTTTACTATTTATTTATATGGGAATAATTGCACATTTAATAGTAAGAAGAGGAAGAATAAGGTGAAGAAGTGAAAGACAACGAAGAAGAAGAAGAGGATGAAGAAGTAGGCAAAGAAGAAGAAGAAGAAGGGGAAACAAAGAAGATGAACAAGAAGAGGGAGAAGAAAAATAAGCTGAAAATAATGTAGATGAAGCAACAAAAGGAGAAAAAGAAGACGAATAAGAAGAAGAGGAAGCTGGAGAAGACAAAGAAAATAAAGAAGAAGACGAAGAGGAGAGGCAACAAAGATGTAGTACAAGTAGTAGAAGAAGAAGTAGAAGAAGAAGAAGAAGAAGACAAAGAAGTAGACTTCCCATTATGCATTTAGTCCAATACCTTGGCCCCGTTTAAAGCTACGATAACAGTTGACATATATTGTTCCACTGGATGACGGAAACTAGGTGATAAGGGGGGGGGGGGGGGGGGGGGGGCCTTTGATATTTCATGCACGCAAAAACGAAACAAAAATTCAATAGACGCCTTCAGATTTAGTAAATATACGTCACTGGCTCTTTTATTTATGAAACATAGGAGGGCAGATCAAGAAATGGATAACAAATGGCTATTTAGAAAAGGAAAACAAATAAAATTAAACGAGATACGAACTTGAAAATCATTTATTACGAGGCGTGTTAAAATGAAACCGGACCTAACTGCAACAAATAAACATACGTGCGATGCGCATGATGACGTAAATTCTGGTAAACAAAAGCACATACCAACTGTCAAGTGTGTAAAATGTCTTTCTCCTCTGACTAATAGAGTCCTCAGCAGACCGTTGAAAACATGTCGGGTGTGAAATGGAATTCGACCAGAGTTGATCAGCGAGAGGTGATTATAATTCTAACAGCTGAGGATTTCGACCAGTTGACATTCATCGCAAAATGCAGGCAGTGTATGGCGACAAAAGTGTGTCGAAGACAACAGTGAAGTTATGAACAACGATATTTAAAGAAGGATATGAGTAAACGTAAGATCTTCCGAGACCAGGTCAGGGGCATATTGTTGCGTCAGAAGATGCCATCGTCAAAATTGATGCAGCAGTTTCGGTCCTCATACACTGCCTGCTTTTTGCGATGAATCTCAACTGGTCGACGTCCTTCAGCTGTTAGAAACCGAATCACCGCTCGCTGATCAACTCTGGACGGATTCCGTATCACATCCGCCATGTTTTCAACGATCAGCTGAGGAAACTGAGCCGGAGGTTAATGAAATTTGGCTAACTTGGCGGTTGGTATGTGCTATTTGCACCAGAATTGACGTCATCATGCGCATCTTACGTATGTTCACTTGTTGCAGTTAGGTCCGGTTTCATTTGAACACGGCTTGTATTTACATTATCCTATATTTCTCAACATAATTTCCATCAAAACTGATTCGCTTCTCCCATCGTTTTATCATTGATACCTGGAGTATAACAGTCATTGGGCTGGGTACACACACGCTTTCCAGAAATGTAATCGATCATACATTATGCTGTAGAATAAAGTGTACTACCATCATCTTGCAGTTTTCGCACCATGCACTGTTACTTTCCAGTCAACTGAAATCAGGGATCAAGATGCTGAGCAGCGCATGAGCTGCAGCGGTCAGCGACCCATAGCTGACTGCCAGCGCCAGAACCAGCGAACCAGACCTGCGAATACCCTTCTACACCTGCACGCGGTGATCCTGGATAATAGCCTGCAACAGGGCAGACTGGCTAAGGAGAAGGGATCGAAGAGGGAATGCTAACCCGGTACTCAAAAAATGCTTGCTGAAGTCGGATGTGTTGGACCGAATGGTGAATAATATCGCAGTCAAGCTATAAACTACGACACAACATATTCCATTCTCTGGACTACATTCTGCTACTTAGGCTAGTGTTAGGGTTTGGTAGCGGGAGATTGAGAACGAACGAAGCCAGCCAACTGGAATCATCTCTCCGACACGCCTCACATATGTTGATGTTGGAATCTGATCAGGACGATCTGTGCTTCCTTCTCTGACATCACAGATTTTGCGCTGATGCGAAAATGCAGATGGGCCGGCCATGTGGTGCGCATATCGGATAACAGATGGACATGTAGAATGACGTCGTTGTGGACTTACAACTTTAGCCGCCCTCGCGGGCGACCGAAGGTGAGGTGGAGAGATGGTATAGCCGAGGCCCTGGGCCCAACATGGTACACAAAGGGAACAGAGCAAAATGCGTTTACTCGACATTTGGATACCTTGACATCAGACACACCTGAATACCAGGATTTAGCGATTTTGAGAATTGAGCAACCTGTCCATTGCTGGTTAATTGACTGAAGTGTCTTCACCCAAAAGGCGCTCGGTGAACTTAACTAAACCTAACTTAACTGCCAATGACCCCCCATAGATCGTGCCCCTAAGGCTACGATGTTATCATTTACGTTCCCCCATACCCCATACGACCCAGGTGCCGTACCAGAAAAAAAAGGGCGTGAACATCTACGAAAGAGATGGGCAGACAACATCACTGATTTGTCAGACCTTCGTTCCTGTGAGGCACGAGTTGCGGCAGCAGACAGAGAGAGATGGCGTGAGATTGTGAGAGTGTCTGCAAGTGTCTCCCTGATTGGCTACGGGATGAACTGAACTAAACTGAAACCCCATCAAGACCTGGTCAGTAGATCCACACAGGTTTCCGGAGCTAAGAGCCCTCTATGCTCAGTATCCACTCACGCCACAGGCAGCCCTCCTCCACCTTCGGAAACGATTCGGACAATTAGGGCCCAGATATGCAAACACATGGTTATACAAGTGAAGAACACACGCACATATTTGCATGATACACACATACACACACACACACAAACACACGCACTCACGCACATATTTGCATGGACACACACACACACAAACAAAACGAATCTTGCATAAAACAAACATATGATGCAATTGAAAAAGAAACGGAACTAATTTATTCCTTTTATTAAATTGTATTAAACCTTGTCTCTTTCTAATTGCTATCTCGTTGTTACCTACGCCAAATCCCAAAGCATTTTCCAATTTTCTAATGCACCCCGTAGCTCATTTTCTAAGATAACTAGGCATATCTCGTAGCGAATGCTCTTTGATCTCTGTTGTGGTCTGAAATCGGCAACCTTTAATAATGGATTTCAACTTTTCTAACAACAATACGTCTGCAGAGGCAAAATCGGGAGGGACAACAATCGCCTCATGCTTTGTCAAAAAGTCACGCATCAGAAATATCGTGTGTGCAGGTATTTTTCCGCGGTGCAATATACATGTTTTGTATGTCCATGCTTCACGTCTCTTTCTTTGTACTGTCTATATCAAATGCTTCAAAACGTCCAGGTGATACTCTTTATTGATCGCCTGACTACCTGCAACAAACTCATGATGAACGCTTTCCCTCGAGTTAACAAAGACAGACGATCAACAAAACTTGAGTGACTTCCGCGATAATTTGGTCACTGTGATGCAGCTCCATCCATCTATTCCGTCTGAGCATATATACTGACTATCGTACAGGTGTACTTTACATTCGTCAGATTGTGCAGCAATCCCGAGTTGTCCGTAAGTTGTGTATGGCAAGGACAAGAACAGCATCACTGCCTCAAAGAGAGCATGTCGTAAGAGGCGACTAACTGATTATGTGGTTTGTTTAGAGCAGCATAGATGGCGCCTAACCGGCTGCGGTTCTACTTTGCTCTAATGTTTGAGTCTATTAAGATGAACTTGCACATCGGTAAACCACCCTCGTAAGCGCTTGTTCCAATACAGCGGATTGTTAAGCTGCTCGAGCCTAGCCCACTAAGCAGGAAATCCCTCTCCCGGCTACATCTAGCTCGTACCAGAGCAGGAACGTGCACACAGGAAACTGCGCCTGTAGAGGTACAGATCTACTGAGAACTAAGATTGTGCAACATACTAAACGCAGCACTTACCTCAATGAAGCAGTTAATACAACAAGACTGGCGGGTGTGCTAGTATCGGAAAACGTCAAACAGAAGATGGCAGTGAAATATGAAAGTGTGACATAGAGGTACAGTGGAGGAAAAATAGCAACATTTACAAGGAGAAGAGAATTTGAGAAGGAACTACGATTAAATATTTGCACCTGGAGAGAGACAGCCCAGAACTATGTATGTTTACGGGGATGTTGTCAGTGTCCTATGCATCGCGACCAGAGACGAGATTGGATTTTAAAAATTATCTATGATTTGCTTTTTGTTTTGAGCGTAACGGCGTGAAACAACGGACTCCAGCGTGCATTTGTTATTATAACTTTACTTCCGGTGGTATCACGAACTTGATCTTTCATGAAATTCAACCTGGCAAGCTTATGTTCTGGGCCTCCACATTAGACGGTTCGCCACTCAACCTCGAGGATACAGATGAGATTGAATGAGTTATGATGAGATTTCTTAGATAATATTCCAACATCTGCTACACGATATTTAATTTGTGGACCGTTTTAAATTGTGTGAACTGGTAATTATTGATAATCCAGCAATGAGAATGCCTCCTGTTGTACAGTAATAAATAGCTCTGTACCGATATAGTACACAAGCTGCTCACTGTAATTTATACAGTGTAGAGTTGCTGTTATTGCTAACTTGATGATGTGCCGTCAGAAAGTATTTTTGCATCAATGACTGGTTAGATAGGTTTCTTTTGATAAGGCATTAACAAAAATTGTTTTTTTTTGCGTTCGCCATTTTTTTTTATTTCTTAAGGCGGTATGCGTTGCATTACGTTGCGCCTGTCGGTCCAGTGCATCCATTTACGGCATATTATTTTATGTAAGGGTCTGCTTCCCCCCTGTATTTTCTAAGGGTTTGATTTCCCGGGGTAACGACCGGTGATGTGATGTGGAGCGAACCCAGCACTTACTGATCGTGAGCCGTGTCACTTAACCACTAGCCCACGCCATCCCCGACATGAAAATAATACAGGCCTCGTGTCAAACAAGTCAACTGCAGCTGCCGTTGTTGTTGTTGTAATGCATTCAGGATATCAACCTTCGGCCCAATGCCATATGTTTGTAAGTGGTTTTTAGCCCCATGCGAAGTGTTGAATTTATCTGGCCCAGGATAGCTGTTTGATGGATATAGGGATTTATGTTTAAACTATGAAACTGACATAATAGCACCGGAAGAAGATATGTACCACTTGGGAACTACATTGTATTCTTTTCCATTAAAATCCCAAAGCATCTTAAACTTTACAGACTCATTATCTGCCCTTTACGCTCTGAAAGATTATAGGCATTGTAAGCCTGCCTTTGCCCAATTGTCCCTAGATGCCAACCAACTTATCACATTCCATGAAGTCAGAATAGTTATGCAAAAGGTATCTGGTCTCTCAAATAAAACTGGCATTGAGAAGTCAGGTAGACTGACCAAGAAGGAATAACAAGAACAACAATACACACCAACAACCCTACAGAGAGTCAAACAACTACTGAAGACTGTGAACAAAGAGGCCCTGGCTAAATAGATCGGCAATGGAAAATAGTGGGAGAGAAATCTACAAACATATTTCGATACCAAATCACAAAGACAACATCAACCTTAGGTGACAGCTTGGAGCAAAGATCTTCTAAAGATTAATGGCCGACATTGAGTCAATAAAAATGGCAATATTGTGGACCTTCGAGGGTAAGGCCTTTCAACCCGTCTTAGGGGCAATGATTCCAGCTATCGAACAGTTCATCAGATATTATTTTTGGTTATTCTATATAAATGCTATATACTATCATTGATCCAGATAGGCATAAATAGTTATTTCAGTTGCCCGCTTGAAAGTAATTGGATCTGAACTTGTGGCTGTTTCCTATATTAACGTTGTCTATATTTCTGTTGTTTTAAGGAATAATTGTTGCGATATAATTGTTATGGTTGAGTTCAAATTTGGATCACTATTCACTTTCCTAACTGTTTATTGAAGTTTGATGTATTGTGTCTGTGTTATCTTTTATATTGTTGTCTGTAGTGTTGTTTTTGCTTTATGCCTATCATATGTCTTTCTTTAGTTTAAATGACTTACAACATCCACTTGGAATGCATTGTGGTGCTACTTTCAAGATTGCTTTTGTAATTTTTTTATTGAGTACTTCAATATTAGTTGTATTGCTTGTAAGGAGCTGGTATATTGTTTCTTAGAATAACCTCCAGTTCATTTTTCAGAAGTTGTAGCGCGTTTTAAATTTGAAATATGTTTTTTGAGCTGTTTGATAAAGTCTGACACAAGATTATTTTCAGACGTCATCAAATGTAATGTGTCAAGAGTCTGTAAATTCGCATAAACAGATGATCGAGTTAGGTCGACTAGGAGAGAATTTGAATCTGCGTAGCAGTGGTGATGTAGATTCTGTAATCTATTTTACAGACTGGTTGGTTGGATGGCAGAACTCTTAGATGACTCATGTGAAGAGTGGAACCCTTAACGAAAAGAGTACCAATTGAGGTCACCTGCAATGAGTATTTTATGAGTATTTATGAATGGATTGTTTTGGTTGAATACGGCTCAGGTGCGTAAATAATACAGGCTTCTTGTGAAGGGAACAGATACAATTGAAATATATATTTCACATTGAAGCGACAAAATGGATGAAAATGTTTGAAAAAAAGCTTTCTTGAAAAGAGGCATTGGTCGCATTGGTCGCATTGGTCGCATTGGTCGCATTTGCTTCACCTTGAATTGAAAATGAGCACACAATGTAATGAAGCGTTGAACTATCTGAGGGTTAGAAATAATATGTTATTTTGTAGCATTGGATTCTTTTTCTTCTTCTTCTTCTTCTTCCTCTTCTTCTTCTTCTTCTTCTTCTTCGTTCATCCTCAGATCAAGGTTCCGGTTTCTCTTACAAGGGGCACCGTTGTTTGTAAGACTGTTTTATCTCCATACAGTTTTTGTCTCATATCTGTCTCACGAAGACAGTATTGTTCTCTCTTTTCACGCGTGAGCCTGCAGCTTTGCAGGATGTGTTCCACGGTCATGATATGCTCCCCATATGGGCCACTGTCATCTTCCCCAATCCTCATTTTGTTGTAAAGATGACCCTTGAGTCTGTTATGCCCAGTTGTCAGTCCGAAGATGATCACTTGCTCTTCTCTAGTTAAGTTATAGTAGATGTCTTCTTTTCAGAAGTCGGGGTGTTGATCAGCTCATTTTGATTGGATTCAATCTTAGATAGTTCTCAAATCCAGCGGATAACTTCGAGAAACTTCGGAGAGAAGCACCCATTCTTGGTATCAGTATCAACCGAGAGGACAAATTCGATGTACTTCTTTGTGTGGAACTCTTCTAGGGAAAGAGAGACTCGATAGTCGAGTAGACATCTTTTATATGAGAGATAACTCTAAAAGCAAACAACTGCTGCATTGTGGGTGTCTTGAGGACTTTCAGAAATTAGGCAAGAACGTGTGTAATAATAGTAGATAAACTGGACCTAAAGGCGCAGAAGACAGTACAGCATAACCTGCTCAATGAGACATACATACACATGAATTCACTGAAAAGATGAGATGGCTGATAGAGAATGAGGAAAAAGAAGAAGAAAAAGAAGAAGAAGAAGAAGAAGAAGAAGAAGAAGAAGAAGAAGAAAAAGATGAATAACACAGATGGAGAAGAATATCAAGATAGAGAACAGTGAAAAATAAAAGAAGAAGAATAAAAAGAATAAGATGAACATGAAGAAAACATGAAGAAACGTCAAAGAAGACGAAAGAGAAGAATAAAAGGAAGTCTAGATAAAAAGAAAAAGACGGAGAAGAAGAAAAAGACGGAGAAGATGAAGAAAAAGTGGGCGAAGAATGACAAAATAAAGGAGAACAGGACAATAGAAAAAAAAGAAGACAAATAAGATGAACATGAACAAGAAAATAACGAAGATAACAAAGAAGACGAAAAAAAAAGAATGGCTTGGCTTCGTTCGTTCTCAATCTCTCGCTACCAAACCCAGAAGGGGCTTAGGTAGCAGAATGCAGTAACGAGAACGGAATGTGTTGTGTCGTAGTTTACAGTTTGACTGCGATATTTGCACCTTTAGGTCCAACACATCCGACTTCTGCAATCATTTTTTGAGTACCGGGTTAGCATTCCTTCTTCGATCCCTTTTCCTTAGCCAGTCTACCCTGTTGGTTGCAGCCTGTTATCCAGGATCACCGCGTGGAGGTGTAGAAGGTTCTTGGCAGCTCTTGTTCGCTGGCCCTGACGCTAGCAGTCAGCTCATGCGCTGCTCAGCATCTTAATAATTAAAAAAAAAGAATGAAAGGCGGTCTAGAAGAAAAGAAAAAGCAGAGGAATAAAAGGAAGAAGAGTAAGTTACTTTTGCGAAATTGAGTAGCATGAAACGCTTGCTGTTCTGAGCAAACCACTGGCTTTGATCCTAGGTCTCGACACGTTTCAGTCTACGCCCCTGTAAATAGCTACCTGAATTTCTTACAGTGACGGTGAATAAGGTGATAGGTAACTGCTCATATCACCTCATAAAGATTAGAATCAAACAAAAAAATAGCTCATCACCAACAGCAATGCAAGCAATGAGACAAACTTCATCCTACCGAAGTACAAAAATAAACTGTCCATAACCGTAGGTATATTTTTTAATTGCTTTTACCCACTCTGAAAGACAACTGCTGCTTCACTCAATGTTCGTGGTATTTTCATGCATTGTTTCCCTTGCACCATATGTTCATATTCCAAATATATACTGGTAAATAGGTGGATAGTTGGTCCATTGGAACATATTGCTTTCTAGCAAAGGACTACGAAGATAGTGTGTATGTGTGTGTTTATGTGTGTGTGTGTTTGTGTGTGTGTGTGTTTGTGTGTGTGTGTGTGCATGTGTGTATGTATGTGTGTATATATGTATGTATGTTTATATGTGCGCATGTGTATTTTTGAGTGTATATGTGTGTGTGTGTATGTATGCATGTGTGTATATATGTATGTATGTGTGTATGTATGTATGTGGGTGTATGTATGTGTGTGTGTGCGTGTGTGTTTGTTTATGCGTGTGTGTATATGTGTGTGTATAAGTATGCATACAAACATTCGTACATGTGTACATAATTATGATTCGAATATTTATATGTGTACATACATGTGTGGGTTGCTTGCATGTGTGCGCGTTTGTGCATATTCACCAAAGTGCATATAGGCGTATGTGGGTGTATACGTACGTACGCATATAGGAATTGTGCAAATGTCGTCAATAAACACACATCAAGTCTTGTTCAGCCTATCCATCCGTACGAGCTTTGTAAACATCGTTCTTTTTTACTTTACTCCGACAATCACTATTTAAAGTTTGCATCTACTACTTTTTCCTTGGGAGTTATGCCATATGTCTGCGGGGAGGGGGTGGGGGCGTCTGTCCTGACAGTTACCGTTGAAGTGTACATGAAAGAATTATATTTCCCTACCGATAGAAAATAAACTTACCGCGGTTCAAATCCGTATTTTCTAAACACGACGCAATCGTTCCCTTACCAAGTTACCACCTGTTCCGCAACTACTATAGTATTATTATTATTATTATTTTATTATGTTCTTCCATCACAAGAGATAAAGACCACTGTCTTTGTTCAGTCGTGTGGACAGTCTTTTCTCTTGCTGTGTCCGCGGAAATGGGTGACTAGCGCAGTGGTTTGGATTAAAGTGAGCAAGAAACTGCGCTTTTTGTCAACCTCATTCTCTGGTTCTGAGCTACCTTTGGCCAGGGCAAAACATTATCGGGAAAAGGAGACAGCTCAGAATGCAGGTTTCACTCAGGGTTTCCTCCCGTAGCCTTTATCGTAAACAGGTATCCCGCAATGCAGGGGGAGGGAATGACATCTGTCGTTGTGTATATTGCCTTTCCCATAACTGCAATCGGTCGTAGGGACATCACTCAGCGTGTAAGTGACATCTTTCTCGGGCGACGTGTTCTAGACCATTATAGTCGCGTGTCTAAATTTCATAGTCACCCCAAAAAACGTGAAAGGAGCCAATCTCGTGAATTTCAAATGTATTCCATTGACCATGAAATTACAACACTTGTTTAACGGTCGTACTTTTCCATATAGACGATGTCCATGGCAGGATAATCCGGAGGGAAGAAAACACAAAAAATAAACGAATCAACCAGTACAAATATAAAACATCGCCATGTTTCAGTGAACACAAGTGTAAGTCGTCGACTAGTTTAAATTCCAAGCACATCCGTGGTCTGGCGGCATCCATAAAGAACTCCCACCCCTGAGCAATGTTAGACCCGCAGCCGGTACGGTTCCATCTTTCCTGCTATGGTTACTGTAATAATTACATACAAATCTCCCATAGTTTTTATGATAAATGACAGATTCCAAAATAATCTACCTATGTCCGACCTAGTGAAAATTTACTTCAAAATCCTGAAATGATGAAAATAACAGCTGAACAGAGAAATCTCACCTTGTTAGCCAGCAACAGACAACATCCTGTCTCCAGGACGACCAACGAGAAGGTCAAGTGAGGGTCTTGAACAGTATATTTCTCCTGACCCTTGCTAACATTCTCTGATCAGTGTGTTTTGTCTGACCAGACGTTAGCCTCATAGTACCATATGGTAGCGTAAAATTATACCATGCCACACTGGCAGCATGTCCTAACAGGCAACTAATTTTAGGGTTGCAATTTTTAGAGCACAAAATACATGTGCGTCTGTGACTGAGATAGGGATATGGTCAATGTCCCTTGTAGGCCATGGTGTTGTTGTTGATGATGTTGTTGTATAACACTTTTAAAGTCGTTTTCATGGTGACAGGTTCTTCTTCTTCTTCTTCTTCGTACGCAGTCAGACAGTAAGCATTATTTTTTCGAAAAAAGCGGCGGTCATCCTGAGGCTCTCGCCACTGCCATAGAGCTTGTCTTGCAGTTCCACTGGTAATGGCCACATCTGCTCTCTCTGATCCTCGTATGTCGGGCAGCTCTGCAGCAGATGTTCAGCGGTCATTTTACCAGTACCGCACGGGCATTCGTCGGTACACCCTATCTTCAATTTGTCGAATAGGTGGTACCTCAGTCTGTTGTGGCCAGTGCGAAGTCTGAAGACAACGACCTGCTCTCTTCGGTTCAACTGGTAATAGGCATCGTTTTTGGTGTAACCAGTATGTTCGGTTTCCCATTTGGTCATGTATCTGGTTTTGATAAGCCGTTTTGACTCTTCGTACGTCATACTGGTATCTGTTTGTGGTAGTCTTGCACCTTCTTTTGCCAGTCTGTCTGCCTCCTCGTTGCCTTGGATGTTGCAGTGTGACGGAACCCACTGTACCACTACCCTTTTTGGTGCGGACTGCTGGCACAGTTTGCAGAGTGCTGCTCTTAAGTCATTAAGCTCAGTGTTTTTCTTGCTTTTTAGCGCTGTGACTACGGCGAGAGCATCTGTCAGCAGGACTATATGGCTCTCATTTTCACTGTGTGTCACCATTTCTTCCACTGCCGCCCTCAGTGCCTCTGCCTCCGCTCTGAAATTGCTTGTGTACTTACCAGTAGCGAATGACAGTGTTATTTTTCTGCCATTTGGTAGGTTCAGGAATGCTCCTGCCCCTCCGTTCTGTGTAGTGTCTGTTACAGAACCGTCGGTGTATGCATGGGTCCAGTCCATACTTGGGTAGCTTTTCGTTATGAAGCTTAGGGTAGTATCTCTCCTTTCTTTTTCAGTCTGGCAGTTTTTGTTTGCAATACCTGGTAAATTTTCTACCACCTCTTGAAATATATCCTGCCTCCAGGTAGGTTTTCGTACAGTAGTGATGGGTTTTGGTGTTGTTAGTGCGTTTATGGGATCTTCGTGCATCTTTGCTTTGGCTATTTCTGCAAAGTTTCTCCGCTTTAGTTTCCCATTTCCCAAATGGTGACAGGTTCAAGTGGCTCTTCTTACATTACCAATACGTACTTGATAAGGCGGACTTGGGTTCTCATAGCTGTAGTGTAATGCGGGGCTCCTCGTTAAGTTCATCAATATAGTGATCACAGTGTCGATCCCCACCTCGTTGATCAGAATGATGTCATACAGCCTGTTATCAGAAGCATGAAGTTGGCAAGAGGCTTTTGTTAGGCATTTATCACCCTGTATTCTTGTCGCCTAGGACAGATAAATGAACCACTGGGTACGGAACTAAACAGCAGCTCACAAACACCTGCAGATACAACTATTGGATCAACGGATGCCATCTAATAGACCGGTGGATTAATAACCAAAGAACCAACCAACCATTCAACCAACCAGCAAAGGAACCAACCAACCAGCCAAAGAACCAACCAATCAACAAACCATCCAATCAAAGAACCAACCAACCAACTAACCAAACAACCAACCAACTAAGGAACCAACAAACCAACCAAGCAACCATCCAACCAAATAAGGAACCAACCAACCAACCAAGCAACCATCCAACCAACTAAGGAACCAACCAACCAGCAAAGGAACCAACGAACCAGCTAAGGAACAAACCAACCAACCAACCAACCAGCAAAGGAACCGATCAACCAGCCAAGGAACAAACCAATCAACAAACCATCCAATCAAGGAACCAACCAACCAACGAAGCAACTATCCAACCAACTAAGGAACCAACAAACCAAACAAGGAATCAACCAACCAAGGAACCAACCAACAAAGGAACCAACCAACCAACAAACCAACCAACTAACCAACCAAGCAACCACCAAACCAACTAAGGAGCCAAATAACCAAACAAGCAATCAAACAACCAAGGAACCAACCAAAAAAGGAACCAACCAACCAACCAACCAACAAAGTAACCAACCAACCAACAAACCAACCAACCAACAAACCAACCAACCAACCAAGGAACCAACCAACCAACCAACCAAGGAACAAATCAACCACCCAACCCTGTTGTTTATCCTACGCTCCCTGTAAAACATGTATCCCTAAATGTTCCAGTGCTACAGACAGGCATGGATTCATCAATACTATTAGCTGCGATATCAGTGTCTCTCGGTCCGACATATCCTATTTCAGTAGGGCATGTTGCCACGTGTTTGTCTCCTCTCTTCGATCCCTAATCTCTTAGCCAGTTTAGCTACAGTCTGGTTCCAGGGCCGCAATATGGTCTCTGTCAGTTATTTGAACTATGCACTGATTCACGTTTATTTCTTCATACCAATGAGTACCAAAACAAAATATATTGTATTACTTACACAGTATCAGTCTATGTCTTATAAAGAAAAATGCACTTCTGTCAGAGGTATTGCGTGTGTGTTCGATGGCTTTAGTAGATTTAACTTGTGACAGTGGAGGTCCAATTAGATTCACCATCATAAACTAGCTTATGTACAATCTATTTGAACCGTAATATCATTAATAATCGTGTGAAAGTCACCATGTAGAACGATTTAGGACGTTAAAATGTATGTAAATAATGTAACACATGCGAATATCCTATGACAGTTGGTACACTAGCTATTGTTTCTTACACGTCAGCTGAAACCGTCTACCTCCAGCCGCCGCAAATATGCTTCAGCTGCAATCTGAAAAAAAGTCAACAGGTCGGTGAAATTGCTCAGCGTTCCTGA
The DNA here is from genome assembly GCA_036924085.1 of Ariolimax columbianus. Classification (NCBI taxonomy): domain Eukaryota; kingdom Metazoa; phylum Mollusca; class Gastropoda; order Stylommatophora; family Arionidae; genus Ariolimax; species Ariolimax columbianus. Next base: position 45,672,371 of record JAVGWX010000021.1, read on the forward strand.
GAAAATGTATCGACCCGGCTATGCCCCACTTTAAGCGAGAGCAAGTTTTCACCCTAAACAGAAAGTACAGTATTTCTTAATGAAAATTAATTGCAGGAAGTCATTTTGGCTCTAAGAAAACAAGCCGTTTCTACACTCTGTGAGCACCGACGATATTTTGCAACTAAGCTGTGCAGGTACATGCGACACGTCGAGTCCGCCACCTACAATATCCAGAAACTTTAATTTTGCTATCGCCAAATGACAACTTCAGAAACATTCAACTACAATATTTAGCTACCCCATATCCGCGAGTGACCTAATTACTGACCTACCCTAAGTTGAGGACTTACATTGATTGTGAGTTTCCATGTGGAACTGTCCAGACATCCAAACATATCCTATACGTCTTTCAAGCATGCAGAGATCTACAATATCTGAGCCTGATCTTAGGACATCGAGCTGACACATAGGGTCCGCCTCCCAGCCTTAGGACACCGAGCTGAAATAGTGGGCCCGCCTCCCAGACTTAGGACACCGAGCTGACATAGTGGGCCTGCCTCCCAGACATAGGACATCGAGCTTACACATAGGGTCCGCCTCCCAGCCGTAGGAAACCGAGCTGACATAGTGGGTCCGCCTCCCAGCCTTAGGAAACCGAGCTGACATAGTGGGTCAGCCTCCCAAACTTAGGACAGCGAGCGAACATAGTGAGCCCGCCTCCCAGACTTAGGACACCGAGCTGACATAGTGGGCCCGCCTCCCAGACTTAGGACACCGAGCTGACATAGTGGGCCTGCCTCCCAGACATAGGACATCGAACTGACACATAGGGTCCGCCTCCCAGACTTAGGAAACCGAGCTGACATATTGGGCCCGCCTCCCAGACTTAGGACACCGAGCTGACATAGTGGGCCTGCCTCCCAGACTTAGGACATCGAACTGACACATAGGGTCCACCTCCCAGACTTAGGACACCGAGCTGACATAGTGGGCCTGCCTCCCAGACTTAGGACATCGAACTGACACATAAGGTCCACCTCCCAGGCTTAGGACACCGAGCTGACATAGTGGGCCCGCCTCCCAGACTTAGGACACCGAGCTGACATAGTGGGTCTGCCTCCCAGACTTAGGACATTGAGCTGACATTTTGGGCCCGCCTCCCAGACTTAGGACACCGATCTAACACAGTGGGCCCGCCTCCCAGACATATGACACTGAGCTGACATAGTGGGCCCACCTCCCAGACTTAGGACACCGAACTGACATAGTGGGCCCGCCTCCCAGACTTAGGACACCGAGCTGACATAGTGGGCCCGTCTCCCAGACTGAGGACACCGAACTGACTTAGTGGGCCCGCCTCCCAGACTTATAACACCGAGCTGACATAGTGGGCCCGCCTCCCAGTCTTAAGCATGACTGTGGACGTTGTCATAGACACGCAACAACAGATCTAGAAATGGCCAATAATCCTAAAGTAGATGACGAAAAAGAAGAAGAAGAGAAGAAGAAGAAGAAGAAGAAGAAGAAGAAGAAACAGAAGAAGAAGCAGAAGAAGAAGAAGAAGAAGAAGAAGAAGAAGACGACGAAGAAGAAGAAGAAGACCCAGAGGAACAACAACAACAACAACAAGAAAAAGACGAAGAAGTAATATGAACTATTCATGTCTTATAATCCTCCAGGAATGGGTATCAAGCTCACGTTGAAAATAATGTAAACGTATGTCCTGGCAGGCTACTGTAACAGAGTTACAAGGGTGCAACAAGCGGACGTCAGGGAAGCCCTGAAAATACCGCTTGTGGTACCCACACATAGCTTGATAACCCTGCCCGAGAGGTTCAGTTAACTGAACTAGGCATTGTTATTAATTCTCTAACAACACAGTTTAAGACTATCCAGGTAAAATGGGTACCTTCCCACGATTTCTACTGGGAATTCCATGACCTCTAGGTCACCCTTGCAAAACAAGCTATCCTTTCTCTGGGACACGAAAGTTCAACTAATGTTTGAGGGAATTGAACTCAAGAAAGTAGAAGTCAATGACCAAAGCGGGGAGCTTAGCATATAAGCTAGGGGATTTGTGTGCCGAGGGACAGATCAGAAAGAGCAGAGAAGACTACCGTGCAGTCAGTAGGTAGGAGATAGAACTGGCTAGAAGCCAGGTAGACTACAGAACATAGCCAGTAAATAACTAGATTAGAAGTCACCGAAGCAGACCAACACTGAAAGGCAACGATAGACCACGTACGTGTAAGAATCTGTCTGTGTGTGATGTTCTGTTCGATTCGTCGCCAACACCTGTCACTCGTGACCCGATTTCCAAGCCCCTGAGTGGCATTCATCTGCATTCTCATCAGCGGGAGACGTGTTGCTTTAACATGAAGCTGTTGTCCTGGACAACACGTCGTGACACATATGTTACCTTGGCCTGACAACCAAAGTAACATAACCACTGTCCATTGTCATATACACGAGCACAGCTGCAGTCGCCGAGCTCCTGACGTTGAGATGAGAAAGGAAGCTCAATAGACACTTTCCTGACGTTGAGATGAGACAGGAAGCTCAATAGATACTTTCCTAAAGTTGAGATGAGACAGGAAGCTCAATAGACACTTTCCTGACGTTGAGATGAGCGAGAAAGCTCAATAGACACTTTTCTGACGTTGAGTTGAGCGAGAAAGCTCAATAGACACTTTCCTGACGTTGAGATGAGCGAGAAAGCTCAATAGACACTTTCCTGACGTTGAGATGAGATAGGAAGCTCAATAGACACTTTCCTGACGTTGAGATGAGCCAGGAAGCTCAATAGACACTTTCCTGACGTTGAGATGAGACAGGAAGCTCAATAGACACTTTCCTGACGTTGAGATGAGACAGGAAGCTCAATAGGCACTTTCCTGACGTTGAGATGAGCGAGAAAGCTCAATAGACACTTTCCTGACGTTGAGATGAGCGAGAAAGCTCAATAGACACTTTCCTGACGTTGAGATGAGCGAGAAAGCTCAATAGACACTTTCCTGACGTTGAGATGAGCCAGGAAGCTCAATAGACACTTTCCTGACGTTGAGATGAGCCAGGAAGCTCAATAGACACTTTCCTGACGTTGAGATGAGACAGGAAGCTCAATAGACACTTTCCTGACGTTGAGATGAGACAGGAAGCTCAATAGACACTTTCCTGACGTTGAGATGAGCGAGAAAGCTCAATAGACACTTTCCTGACGTTGAGATGAGCGAGAAAGCTCAATAGACACTTTCCTGACGTTGAGATGAGCCAGGAAGCTCAATAGACACTTTCCTGACGTTGAGATGAGCCAGGAAGCTCAATAGATACTTTCCTGACGTTGAGATGAGCCAGGAAGCTCAATAGATACTTTCCTGACGCTGAGATGAGCCAGGAAGCTCAATAGATATCTTCCTAAAGTTGAGACGAGAAAAGAGGCTCAGAAGACATCTACGTTGTGTAAGCTGACAGGTGGAACATACATCGATCAGACGAGCGAGAACGGAGAGATTAGGACTGAGAACAAGTTGCTAGACGGCATTATATCAACGGACAGGGATATACAATGAGAACATTAGAACAGCTAGATCTGACCTTGTGATTAGAAATCAGGGTGGTTTTAGTTAAAGAGAAAGACGGTTGCCAATTGCACGCAACTCTTGAAAGTCATTATAGTTAGTTAGAGAAGTGTTGAAATCTAAACTCTTAACGATTCTCATACTTAGTATTACTATTATAATGTGTCTACTGTTCAATAAATAAACATTCATTGTTTTGCTGTTGTTAAAAGAATTGTTAGTGGGTTTAATTAAAGTGTGAGCTTAGGAGTGATAGTGGTAAGGAAGAGAGATAGTACTAAAGCGGTGATAGCATACCGTTAACCCTTTCATATATACGTTTAAATGGTATCGTTACTTGAGATGGGCTATAACGTTATAACCTGTTACATACTTTAAATAGTACTGTCACCAAGAATAGCAATAATAATAACCCTGTTATATTAAATTGGTAATAGCTTGTGTTCCCCATTCGGAACATGCATGACCTCATATACGATACAGAAATAACTCAGTCAATATCTCGCATACCGGGGCACGAAAATATAACAAGGATTTCAACGATGATTTTAACATGTATATTTTGTTTCAGATCATGATGGATATAGACGAATGATGAAAGGTTCTTATGAAGCGGTATAACTTTTAATTTTTAGGGGCTTTCAACAGGAGAAGTAAGGTAATCCAGGGTTCAGTGGATTTCAACATTTGTAGGTCCACAACACATGTATCCAGTTTATTCTTATTGTCCTTCAGCGTTCGCCCTGAACAAACGTTGTGAAGTCGTGCCACAGTTTACAACCAGGCTGCGATATTTGCGCTTGTCAACCATACACATTCGGTTGCTTTTGGGGTTTTCGGGATTCCGGACTTTCCATCTTACTGCGATCCCTACTCGGATAGCGAGATTACACTAATGCAGTCTGTAAGGAGGGCCGAAGCTTGGAGGCTGAATAGGGTCCTGATCACTTGTAGTTCGCTGACCACATGCAAGTAGCCCACAATGCAAGTAGCCCATAATGCAAGTAGTCCATAATGCAAGTAGCCCATAATGAAAGTAACCAGCTAATAGTTGCTCGCTGCCGTCAGATTATTCACTGCTGCATCTTCGTTATTCCAGCACGATATCTATTCGCTGTTTCTGGGACACGTCCTTTCATGAATATATGGCTTCGCTTCGTTCATTCTCAATCTCCCGTTACCAAACCCTGAAAACGGCTTAAGTAGCAGAATGTAGTCCAAAGAACGAAATACGATGTGTCGTAGCTTACAGTTTGTCGGCGATATTTGCACTATTCGGTCCAACACATCCGACTTCAGCAAGCATTTTGTGAGCAGAGCTAGCATTCTCTCTTCCATTCTTTCTCCGTAGCCAGTCTGCTCTGTTGCAGCTTGGAGGTATAAACGGGTCTTGACAGCTCTGGTTCGCTGGCACTGATGATAACAGTCAGCTATGGGTCGCTGGCACTGATGATAACAGTCAGCTATGGGTCGCTGATTGCTGCAGCTCATGCGCTGCTCAGCATCTTGATCCCTGAAGAGTATTTAAGGTGGATACATGAAAACCGCTTGTGCAGACGTGCTTGCTAGGTGATTGGTCTGTTGCGTTTCTGATTGACGGAATACCCTTCTCCTATTGGCGTTCATGCAGATTACTACATGGTTGAGATCTCATTATCTTTAGAATGTATGCCCGGACAGGGCCTAACAGTTTGCTCTTATTGGCTTTCAACTGGCAGAGGTTTTTATTTTACCTGTACAAAATGTATATGTTACATCATAGTTTGTCGTTCGTCTCAGAAATGACTAGTCGTAGATCGCGGCTTTCTTGAGACCAGGGGACGCTGATTCGAACACTTTCAGTTTTGCGTTTAAAATAATTCGTTTCTTGAGAGACGAGCGCCTTATCGCTCAGCTGTAGTGACTACAATCTAATAGTCTTGCATATCAAAAAAGTAAATAGCATTTATATTATCACAGTAGCATCGGCGCAGTACGACAAGTATGCCGTATACAAGGAAGCCAACAATATTCAGAATATGTCCCGATCTATTGAAGCGATTTACCAATGCGGGCCTAAGTCTTTGGTCATTCCATCTCGCCATCGCATAGGTCGGGCAATCCAGAGAGCGTGTACAGGCATAGGCCAACCAAAGTGTTTCTACGTTGTGAGACATTAGTACCACTTGTCCAGCCCAGCGATGTTTGCGTGAAATTGATGCTTTAAGAACATTCCGAAATAAAGTTTGATAACGAACGTCTTCATTTGGGATCTTATTCATTATTGAAACCTTCAGAACGCATTGTCTCTTTGCTATCTGCTAACCTCGGAGATTTTCATCATCTGCTCTGCGCAAGCTCCATGCTCCGTATGTGTAAACGATAAAGCATGTGATCCAAGAGATGAAAGACGCTTCGACAAGAGCACGTAGTGGGCGGCCTTTTAATTCCATGATCAAGGTGCAAATATCCTACCTTAGCTTTGTTTCTTGTTACAAACATTAGCTGAGCGTGTCAATACGGAGCTAGAGTGTGAATGCACATGAAGTCTAGGACATCAAGAATCGACAGGATTTGCACTCTAGTGCGACTTCAGGAAAATTCATTTGAGCAGAATCTATGAAATATGGTTAACGGTAAGAAGGCAGAGGGTGATCATAAAAGGGTGGTGTGAAGTGAAAAGTGGGAGTGCCACAGGACTTGGTTTCGAGACCAATTTGGTTCTCGATATATATAAACGATTTGAATATTGATATTGATCCACGATTGCAAAATTTGTTGATGACACAAAACGATGCTGTAGTGTCTCATCTAAAGCAGAAGTGGATATATTGAGGTCGGATTTAGATAAAAGTCGAGAATGGTCTGTAAGCTGGCAAATGGAGTTTAATGTAGATACATGTACAGTCATCCACATGGGTGGGTAGATCCACTATGGAACATAATTACAGAATGGAAGAGAACAATATTATAAAGATAGATACGGAAAGGGACCTAGGGGTTATAATAGATTATACAGGTAAGGGGAGTGAGCAAATCCAGGTAGCAGTGAAAATGGCAAATGCCATGTTAGGTATGATAAAAAGAAACATTAAAACATAGGAGCAAGGAAGTGATAGTCAAACTGTATAAAGCATTTGTTAGACCTAGATTGGAGTACTGTGTATAGATGTGGAGTCCTTATCATAGAGGGGACATAAACATGCTGGGAAGGATACAAAAAAGAGCGACAACGCTGATAGTAGGATTCCAGTTATGAGGAAAGACTCAGAAAACTCGGCCTATAGCACCAGAAAAGAAGATTTCGAGGTGACTTAATACAGGTTTATAAGATGATCAGAGGAATGGATACATTAGACTATTACAATTTTTTTTTAAATACAGCCACTCACAAGAATAAGAAGGCATTGCTACAAATTAACTAAAGAGAGGTACAGATTAGAAATTAAGAAATATTTTTTTAGTCAGGGAGTGGTGAATGCTTGGAATGCATTGCCACGGGAGGTAGTGGAGGCAGGGACAGTTAATGCATTTAAGAGTAAATTGGATGCGCATAGCTTTCAGAGCAAGGTAATGTAAATGAAACTGGTTGTATACATACTCAGCGGGGTCTTCTGAACAAGTGTAAAGACGTTCAGTTAAGTTAAGTTAAGTTAAGCTAAGCTAAGCTAAGCTAAGCTAAGCTAAGCTAAGCTAAGCTAAGCTAAGCTAAGCTCAGCTCAGCTCAGTTCAGTTCAGTTAAGTTAAGTTAAGTTAAGTTATGTTAAGAAACTGCCCGCCTAATATCGGCTTCATTTACCAGACAAAAGCATTTGATTTGGTTATTATGAATATGCTCTTCAAAATCCTCTTTAAAAACAGGCTATCCAAGCAAACTGCTACCACTAATAATATCGTTCCAAGAAGGCATGAATGGAACAGTCCAAATGTGATGGTAATATATCGTATCACAACCATTTCTTGTTCTAAGTTGTGTTAAGCAGAGCTGCTTTCTGGCTCAGTCACTGTTGCGAATCGTCTACGCTCTGTTACTAGAGCATGCATTTAGTAACGCAGATGATGGAATTTATCATCACACTAGGTCGGACGGTAGGCTGTTTAACTTTGCAATTTTCAAGGCCAAAACAAAGATCAAGGAGATTCCCATCAGGGAATTGATTTTAGCTGATGATGCTGCAGGTGTCATTCACAGTCAGCAGGATTGTCAGAGATTGATAGATCACTTCTCCCTGGCTTGCAAAGATTGTAATCTCACAATAGATCTCAACAAAACACATGTGCTGGGACAGGAAGTAGATGCCACCACAACTCTTAGTTAGTATCGATAATTTTAAAATGGCATTGTGGCATATAGACCTAGACATTGTCGCATTGGCAAAGCTACTGCTACATTTACTCATCTCACACCGCACATATCTAGGGAATACGGTTGCACTATCCCAATTTAGGAGTTGAGATTACACCATTCAGATGTTGGGGGTGCGATTACATCATACAGATTTAGAGGTTACGATAATACCATAGATTTTTATATGTTACGATTACACTATACATATGTAGAGGTTACGATTACAGCATACATATTTAGAGGTTACGAGTACAACATACACGTTTAGAGGGTACGATTGAACCATACAAATTTAGAGGTTACAATTGCACCAAACATTTTTAGTGAGTACGATTACACCTTACATATTCAGGGGGACGATTACACCATACATATTCAGGTGGTACGAGTGCACCATAAATATTTAAGTGGTACGATTACACCATACATATTCACGGGGTACGATTACATCATACATGCTTATGTATTACGATTACACCATGCATATTCCGGTTGGTTCGATTACACCATACCAATTTATGTGGTACGATTACACCATACATATTCAGGGAGTGGTATTATACCATACATATTTAGATATTACGATTACACCTACATATTTAGAGATTATACCGTACGGACAATTCTTGTTTAGAACATTCGTATATTTCCGCAGCGGCAGTGACCATATTCTCATCTCTATCCCCCAAATAGCTTTGTAGATAAACCAATCTCGAACTACCGCCCAGCTTGAACACCGCTGCCACGGACAGAAGATAAGAAAGATATCAATTGATTAGATGTTACAAAAAGACGCCCTAAAGCTAACAGGTTTTACCGAGCTCTCTAGATACAATCTGGTGATTAAACACGCTTCTGGACATCGCCTGGACAGTGGTTGCTATGGGGATTGCGTCTCATCCAATCATCTGCTCGACCCTTGGATTACTCCCAGCACTGTTTATTCCCGTTTCTTAGAAATACTGCATTGAAACACGTCTTACTGATGATGGAATTATTAGTGAATAGGGGGATTAATAGGATAGCTAGAGGAGATGTCTACTGCGCAGGGTTGTGAATACTGCAGTGAATATATGGCGGGGACAAGGGGGGAGGAGGAAGGGGGAAGGGATAGAGAGGGAGAGGAAAACAAACGTGAGAAGAGGGTTTATAGGTTGATAGTGACATGTGGAATAATTTACTTTTATTTCAATGCAAATCATATTGATCGAACATGTTAGTCAGTGATAATGTAAAATATACCGATCAAAAATGTTAGGAATGGTTAGTTAAAATGTTACTGATTGGGGTCAGGCAAAACATACTGATCGGACATGTTAGTTAGGGTCAGGTTTAAAATACTGATCAATCATGTTAGTCAGGGTCAGAGACCAACTAGCAAAACCATTGGCTATATTATGCTCTCAATCACTTACAAGAGGAATTGTTCCAAGGGATTGAGAAGATGCAGGAGTGATTCCCTTATTCAAAAATGGCCAACAAATCAGTTCCAGTAATCTATAGACTGACTTTAATGAGCATAGTCTGTACATTGTTATGGTCAATAATAAAAAAAAACATTGTAATGCATATAGACAAATTTAATCTAATCCGAAATAGTCAGCATGGGTTTACTAGTAGGTGATCGTGATTAACAAATCGATTAGAATTCATGGAGGAGGTTACCAAAATGATAGATAAGGGAGACAGTGGACGTTATTTATCTAGATTTTGTAAAGGCCTTTGATTGAGTACCTAATCAAAGATTATTTCGAAAGTTAAAATCACATGGAATAAGTAGGGGAGTTGCCAAATGGATTGGGAATTGGTTAACGGAAGCAAAGCAGAGAGTAAGCATAAATAAGAAACACTCTGAGTGGTGTGAAGTGAAAAGTGGAGTGCAAAAGGGCTCGGTTTTGAGACCAATTTTGTTCTTGATGAATATTTAAACCATTTGGACATTGAAATTGGATTCATGATTGCAAAATTTGCTGATGGCAGAAAACTATGCAGTAGTGTCTCATCTAAAGCAGTAGTGGATATATTGAGGTCTGATTTAAATCAAATTCGAGAATGGTCTGTAAGCTGGTAGATAAATGTACAGTCATCAACATGGGTAGATCCAATATGGAACATAATTACAGAATGAGAGAGACCAATATTAGAAAGATAGAAAAGGAAAGTGACCTAGGGGTTATAATAGATCATACAGATAAGGAAAGGGACCTAGGGGTTATAATAGATTATACAGGTAAGGAAAGGGACCTAGGGGTTATAATAGATTATACAGGTAAGGTGAGCGAGCAAGTTCAGTTAGCAGTGAAAAAGTCAAATGCAATATTAGGTATGATAAAAAGAAATATTAAACATAGGAATTGATAGTCAAACTGTATAAAGCATTATTTCGACCTAGATTGGAGTACTGTGTACTATCCTTATCATAGAGGGGATATAGACATGCTGGAACGAATACAATAAAGAGCGACAAAGCTGATAGTGGAATTCCAGAATTATAGTTATGAGGAACGAGAAAAACCGACCTACAGTATCTAGATGAGAGAAAAAATCGAGGTGACTTAATACAGGTTTATAAGGAGATAAGATGAATAAATAAATTATGCTATAACAAGTTTTTTTTAAAAATACAACCACCCAAAGAACAAGAGGGCATAGCTACAAATTAACAAAAGAGATGTCCAGATGATTGGAATGCATTACCACATGAGATAGTGGAGGCAGAGACAATTAATGCATTTAAGTATAGATTGGATGCGCATAGCTTTTAGAGCAAGGTAATGTAAATGAAACTGGTTGTATACATACTGTGCAGCGTCTTCTAAACCAGTATAAAGTCGTATATATATATATATATATATATATATATATATATATATATAAATATATATACATATATATATATATATATATATATATGTATATATATATATATATATATTTATTTATATATATATATATATACATTTCCCTATACATTTTGAATACAGAATGTCATTATTCTGCCACCGAGCACATGAAAGCTAAAATCACACACAGCAGGCGTTAGCTCTCAGGTTGAAGAGCACTGTTACAGTGTATTAAGTTGTTAGATTGCAGCCCACCTTGTATCAGGGACTAGGATATGCCACTGCTTGTAACCTCGTCATGTAGAAACCAAGTCTAATTAAACCAATAATGGGAATGATTGTATACAACCTTCCTGCTAGGAGGTGGGCTGTAATCAATCGTTCACTTGAATCGAAAATGCAAATTAATCAAAGACATTGAATCAAAATTATTTTTTTACGAGCATTCAATCTATATTCTATGTACATATCCTATCAGTATTGTCTCCTCACACAATCAGGACTGAAAACAACACCGACCTGTCGCTCTAAATCTTTCCCTAACCTCCTCTTAAATCAGGGCTTACATCAATGTCACTCTGTCCTAGCTTCAAGGGAAATTCTGGCCGGAACCCGACACAACGTTATTCGAATGAGGTCACAATTTCCGGAAATACCCGTTGTCCAGGAAACAGACAGGACTTAGGAAGTAAATAGATATCGAATCCAATCTAAGAAGTATCGAATTTAGCACTACTTGTGTTGGTTTTTTTTGTTTAAACTTCCCTTAAGTTGACAGGTTCCATATGAAATAATGTTTTCAGTTAGTCTGGTATTCGATACCCTGCTTAATTGTGTCTCAAGAATTGTCTCAAATATTCTGCATTTTCATAGAGCTAGATATTTCCAAGATGGTTATGTGTGTCTGTGTTTCAGGGACAAAAATAAGTTCACTGGCACCCTTAAATAATTTCGTTAGACGCGACAACCAGAGCAATAAAGAAAAGGTTTGTCATATAGTAATAACCTTAATATCAGAGAATGAAATTATTACTGTCTTCAGTATTATAAGTCAAGGTTTGTCCCATTGTAGTTACACTACTGTCGGGAATGAAGTTGTTAGAGACTTCAGTATACTAAGACAAGGTTTGTCCCATAGTAGTTACACTACTGTCGGGAATGAAGTTATTAGAGACTTCGGTATACTAAGCCAAGGATTGTCCTATACAAGTTACACTCATGTTGGAAAATGAAGTTGTTAGAGACTTCGGTATACTAAGCCAAGGTTTGTCCCATACAAGTTACACTCATGTTGGAAAATGAAGTTGTTAGAGACTTCAGTATACTAAGCCAAGGTTTGTCCCATACAAGTTAAACTCATGTTGGAAAATGAAGTTGTTAGAGACTTCGGTATACTAAGCCAAGGTTTGTCCCATACAACTTACACTCATGTTGGAAAGTGAAGTTGTTAGAGACTTCGGTATACTAAGCCAAGGTTTGTCCCATACAAGTTACACTCATGTTGGAAAATGAAGTTGTTAGAGACTTCGGTTAAATAAGAGACATAATGTAGGATGTAGGGCTGCCAGTTCCTTTTTCGAGGGCTGTTATTTCTCTTATTGTATTCCCGACTGGTCCGCCGGGGTGTTTGTGAGTGACAAGGACACGAAGAGCACTACTGTCCCACAGACAGTAGGCCGTAAGTGGTGACTAACTGTGTGACATGGCATGACACCGGCCATGGTTAGGTGGTTGGTGAGAGCAGCACAGATTTCGCCTAACAGGATGCGGGTATACTTTACTCTAGTGTTTGCGTCTGTTAAGATAGTATGGCACATCAGTTAACCACCACAATCCGCGGCACTTGTCCCAACGCAGCAGAGTAATGGGCAGTTAGACCTTAGCCAGATAATCAGGAAATCTTCCTCCCGACTAAATAAATGTCATGCCAGAAGTGGTCCTGCACAATGGCATCCGCCTCTGTAAAAGTACAGGTCGACTTAGACTATCGTATGTCAAGTACCCATTTACAGCTGGGTCAAGAGCCGTATTTGAACGCTAACAGTTACCATGAGAAACAAGATCTCTATTAGTACAGTAAAACCCACTAAGTCAGTCTCTTCAACTGAAGACATTACACACTCTGACAGTCACATCAACCAAACGACTACAGAGTTTATCGACAGATGAAATTAGAAGACCGATCTAGATAAAATTAATATGTATTTCCAGAAAAAAGAGTATATCTTTACTTTTGGGGGAACAGACAAGAAGGTTAAAATTAAAACATTGTACGTTTCCTGTGGAGCATAGGTCTTAAATAAACACCCAACTAGTTATAAAATGTTCACCTACCATATCTATTAAGGTTATTGTGAGTGAATGTTTCTACAAAATGTGCTAGCCATCCTTATGTACACCCCTCAATAGTGACCTCTTATGGCAATTTTTACAGGTAACAGTATTACTATTCTTGGCCATCCATAGAGCTATAAAGAATCAAAGACACTCATCAAACGATCCATGAGGACGGAGTAGTAAAACCATTCACAAAGATTACACGTCAGAAAATGACAGTACAGACAAAAGACATAGATGGACATAAAGATCTTCAGACTCACCTCCACATAATGAGTCTCAGAGACACCACCACAAACGATTGTGGAGCACCCTTGCAAACAACATAACATATCCTGCAGGACTGCCACACTTATACAGATCACAGCGAGGCAGTCTGGCCAGGGGGAGCGACCAAGCTAGAAAATCTGTTTGGGACCGTCAAAGACCTGAAACACAGGTGCTCCTTTGTCAACCTCGCCGGGTTGAGAGCACAGCATCAGTTTATCGAAGAAGAACTTCTCTTCGCGCCTCTTTCAGGCCCGGTTAAACTTAGGCGAGACGAGAAGGTCGAAGAATGTGTAGTCCTAGAGCAGTACTACCAAATCATTTTGAAGCCTAGGCCATTGGCATCAGACAGCGACTCATAGATTGATGCCTTAATCAGGGTCAGCGAACCACTGCTTTAAGCGACCCTATTCCCCCTCCAACAGTCGCCCATAGAAGCAAGCTGAATTAGTGTAGTCTGGTTAAACGAATAGGGATGGCACTGGCAAGGCAAACCCGTTTTCTAGGAAATCCGGCTGAAATCTTGTTTGTCGGGCAGAAAGAGGAAGATATTGCAGTTTCACTGTAAATTACGAAACAGCGTCCCAGCGCCTTTTTCAGGACGAACGCCGAAGAAGAAGAAGAAGAAGATGAAGGAGAGGAGGAAGTAGAAGGAGAATATGAAAAAGAAGGATAATAAGGAAAAAGAAGAAGAAGAAAGAGAGAAGAAAGTAGAACGAGAAGAAGGAAAAGAAGAAAAAGACGAAAATGAAAACGAAGAAGAGGAAGAAGATAAAGAAGGGTAAAAAGGACAAGAAGAAGAAGTAGAAGTAGGGGAACAAGAGGACGAAGAAGAAGAAGAAGAAGAGGACGGAGAAGAAGAAGAAGAAGAGGAGGAAACAGAAAAACAAGAAGAAGAAGAAGGAGAAGGAGATGAAGAAGAAGAAGAAGAAGAAAAAGAAGAAAAAGAAGAAGAAGGAGATGAAGAAATGCTGAAAGCAACAGGGAAAGGCTCTTCGTGCAGATCCTTAACGTAAGATCCAATTACCATATTGTAAATATCATAAAACACAATAAAAATCCATCGGAATGTCTGACCATACAAAACGATACTATTTGTTGTAAAATTAAAAAAACAAACTCCCATGGTACGGTCATGTATCAAGTTCAAACATGGCACTCAAAAACATGCTCAAAGGAACAATTCAAAGATTGACAAAACAGTGGGTTTTCCAGGATGAATAATCACAAATGCAGTGTATAAATAACAGTGAGAAAGACAAACGCGCTAGCGATGGATAAACTGAAGTGAAAACATATTATTTATAACACAATGACGCAATGATGTCACCCCCAATCCCAGCCAACTCAAATCCTCTCAGCTAATCGACTTCCTTATTTTCAAGGGAAAGAACAAGAATATAAAAACAGTACACACACAAAGTGCACATTCCTTTTTAACGCACAAAATCGCGTTACGAATATCTTTGTGAACGAAACTTTAACGTAATCCAAAAATAGGTTGTATTTATCATCCTGGATTTCAATGATAATTCTCGTTCAGCGATCTCGTATAACGCATAGTGACGTATACACGGATCTCGAATGTCCTTAAAGCGAAGCAGGAAAGGAAACATAATAATAACAATTTGAGCAGCATCGGATAACCAAAGTACTTTAGAGATTCCTATTGGTGTGCCATTTGGGGACGGATTTTGTTGCTTTATTATCGGAAATGCGAGAAACGGAAGTCAAACGCAATAATGGACAATCATGGTTGGAATAATAAACACTACCGTTTTACAAAAAAAATAAATATCAGAAGTCTACCGGAAATGTTAGTGGTTTGATAAAGATAAGATTAGCACCACTGCCACACATAGATCATGTCGTAAGAGGGGACTAACTGTGTGACATGGCATAACACCGGCCATGGTTAGGTGGTTTGTTAAAAGCAGCATATATGGCACCTAACAGGCTGCAGGTCTACTTTGCTCTAGTGTTTGAGGCTATTAAGATGGACTCGCACATCAGTTAACCATCCTCCATAGTGAAGTAATAAGCTGCTCGAGCCTAGCCCGCTAATCAGGAAATCCTCCTCCTGCCCACATCCAACTACACCAGAGATGAGACCTGCACAAAGGCTTATAATAATAATAATGTTCGCGTAGGTATCAAAGGCACGTTACGTCGATCGACCACTACCATGTCCAACTGCTGAGGCAATGCCCATGCGTAGCGTGTCGGCCGAAATCCCTACATACTCCCTAGGTGGAACCGTGTACTCCGCAGCCTTGGGATGAGGGCCGCGAGGAGTGTGTTAGACCAAGTTTTGTGTCAAGCTTTCCGTGTCTGTCCTTGTCAAACTCCCTGCTTCCAAGTGTCCCGTCGCCGAGGCTTCTGACTGTGTCCACCTGTTGGTCAGCGTGACCCTTGCTGTGCTGAGAATACGAGGTTGGGAGAGGTATCGCGTAACCTCCGGTGGAGGGAGGGGCGGGCAGGAGAAAGTCGGCTTCAGTCCGAGCAGACAGGATCCTTGAGTAGTGGCAACGTGGACTGAATTCTGGTGTGCAGTTAAGCGGAACGTCGAACTCCGTCATGCACTGGTTTCCAAATTATTGAGCCAGGAATGAAATGCAGCGAAATTCAGCATATCAAACAGGATAACCGATCGAAAGCACATCAGATCCACAGAATAAAGTCCTTGATACCACCCGGTGAAGGAGTTGTGATATATTATCTGGACCGGAAACACTAAACATCGGAAAACTCGACACAAACACCGGAGAGTTGAGAGCGCAAACACTAAGGTGTAGACATCTTGCTTTTTTCCAGAGGCCTATGCCCCTGTAGAAGCAAAGCTCGACTAAGACTAAGATCGAACATGTTACATTTTTAGCTTTATTATGATAACCAAGAAACCAAGATATTCACTTAAGTATTCCTGTAGACTACTAAGATAGTTAAGCCACATGAAATACCACAACAACCTAGAGAAAACACTACTGGAGGGCATGGGACCTGGAAAGCGAGACAGACCGAGGTATGGATGGACACAAGACATTTCGGAGATCATGAAGATGCCCGCGACAAAAGCGGGAGCTCTTTCTAGAGATTGGGAGTATTGGAGATTGGCTGTTGTGTAAGGGATCAAGTTGCTAAGCAACGCATGAGCTGCAGCGGTCTACGATCCATAGTTGACTGCGAGTTTCAGGGCCAGCAGATCAGAGCTGCCAAAACCCTTCAACACCTCCACGCCGTGATCTTGGATAACAGGCTGCAACAGAGCAGGCTGGCTAAGTAGACGGTAACGAAGAGAAAAGGGTAACTCGAAAAATGCCTGCTGAAGTCGGATGTGTCGGACCGAAATGTCCGACTATATCAAAGTCAAGCTGTAAACTACGACAAACGCATTCCGTTCGCCGAGGGAATCTGAGAGAATACAATGGAATTATAAGGCTACTAATATACAACTGAGTGAATAAGAAAAAATGATAAAGTTACTAATATAGAACTGATTGAATATAACAAAATGATAAAGTTACTAATATGGAACTGATTGAATATAATAACATGATAACGTTACTAATATAGAACTGATTGAATATAACAAAATGATAACGTTACTAATATAGAACTGATTGAATATAACAAAATTATAACGTTACTAATATAGAATGATTGAATATAACAAAATGATAACGTTACTAATACAGAATTATGGGAAAGAACCGTGTCCTATTCGGGTCAAATGAGATCTCTGAAACCACTTCTCAAATTTGTTAAATATTATAGTTACAAATATTTGCCACTAAGCGAAGATGACGACATCACCAGACTATCTCTGTGAAATATGTTCTCTTATGGCTGTTAAGACTAATCCTGGAACGGTATGCCCTACCACATACAGAGCACAGTGCTGGGCGTCGGCTGTGGATTCGTTGTGAGTATAATATGTATTCGGCCAGCACGCTTTTTCTGAGCCTCAGCGATGTCTATACTCTGTGCGATCTGAGCTCCTTCAGTGTTCCTTGCGTGTCAAGTGGTACGGTCTTGCGCAAGCTTCTGTAAGGACGTGGCAGTTTCAATATTGAATCTCTCCTGAAACACTTTAAACGAGTCTCTTTAGTGTTTTGTTTTTTCTAGACCTCTAGTTAGTGACTGCCTGGCCTGCAGCTCAGTGTATTCCAGCTGCTCGGAGATGCGCTCATCAGGTATGCGAGCTACATGTCCCATCCATTTTGGCTGAGCTACTTTCAGAGTGTATCTACAAATTTTAAATTAGACAGAATAGACTTAGTTACTTACTTAGTCGCTCCTCTTCTACCGTGAGGTGTAGAGGTTTGCCAAAGAGAACGCCACACTGTTCTATCCGCCGTCTTTTTCCTGGCCTCTTTCCAATCCAGTCCTCAATCACTTAGAGACTGTCGTATGTTGTCTTCCCAACGTACTTTGAAACGTCTTGGGGGTCTGCGTCCTTGACTTTTGATCTCTGATGACCGCCTTGGTATCCGATCTTCTTCCATTCTACAGACATGGCCAAACCACTGAAGTTGGGACTGCTCCCCTCGTGTCCGCAGAGATTGAACTTCGAGATTGTTACGTATTGTCTGGTTACAGATCTTGTCCTTTTTTGTCACCTGAACCGCCTGTCTTAGATACCTAATTTCTGAAGTTTGTAGTTGCCATTCTTGAGCTGTAGGCATTGTCCATGACTCACATCCATAGGTCAGGACAGGCACATAGGTCGAGCGGTATACTTCCATCTTTGTTTTCCTGCTTATTTCTCATTTGCTGAGGAATCCTCTATTTATTGCATGGAAAAGTCTACCTGCTGCTGCCCTTGTGTTTTTATGTGCAGTTAACTCCTCTTTGATTCCTCCCCTGATGTCTATTTCCACTCCTAGATATTTAAAGTAGTTGACCTGATCCAGTGCTCGTGTTCCCAGGGTTATCTAATGTCTCTTCTCATCTCTAGAGATCATCATCTATACAGAATAGACGTTCATGAATTTATCTCTCTCATCACGATTCGCGCTTACGGACCAAATGAAGGAAAGGGTTAAAGCTTTAAATGTCCCCTTTACGGGTGGTTGAATGCAAGTACTGAAGTTGACCGGTTGAATAAAATGGTTTGCATTGTCTGCCTTACAACATGTTTGAGAGTAAACAGTGCTGCTTTTTTTTCCATACTGGTACCAGTCAGCAAACTCTGGATGTACATGCTGGTCAAGAATTAAGAACTCGCAATAGGTAGCCGCTGTGAGGGGAGCATGTCTAACTGCTTGACTGATTTGAATAGCTAACGTTCAGCAGCTTAACAGAATAGGCAGTCTTCATGATTTCATCTTGCTCTTTCTCTCTCTCTCTCTCGTTCTCTCTTTCTCTCTTTCTCTCTCTCTCTCTCTTGTTCTTTCTCCGTGAGATAGAGTGGCTAATTTTCACTTGTTTTCTATTTTTACTTTCAAAAACTCATACGTCATGTACCCATTTCCAACTGGTTCGAATGGAGAAACGGTCGTAGCAGGCACGAACTACGGCGCGGATTTTGTTTCTGTCCGTCCTGGAATTCGAACACTGGCACGTTGAATGCAAGTCTAAAAAAGCCAGCTCACTGTTGACTACGCTGCAAGCCCGAACTATATTCCAAGACATAAGACCGACATGAATACAAACACTATCTGACTGCTGATAATTGTCCATCACAAGTGATGAAGACCACTCTCTCTGTGCAGCCGTGTTCACAATCCTTTCTCTTGCTGAGTCCGCTGAAATGGATTACCAGTGGGGTGATTTGGATTAAAGTGAGAAAGAAACTGCTCCTTTTGTCAACTTCACTCTCTAATCGCGAGCAACCCTTGGCTAGTCGCAAGATATTTATGGAGACGACTGGAGAAAGCACAAGTTGCAGATTTTTCCTCAGGGTTTTCTCTTGCCACCTGTCCCGTAAACAGGTATCCCACAAGGCAGCGGAGGTGGGATGACGTTTAACAATGTGTGTGTCGTGCCTTTTAAATAACCGCAAGAGACATAGGAACATCACTCAGTGATTGAGTGACTTGGGCATCTCTCCCAGGCTGTATTCTTCTAGTCCATTACAGTCGTGTCTAACTTTCACACACTAAAACCGACACTGTTTGAGGCAAGGTAGAAGGGCACCAATCTCGTGAAGGTCAGCCGTGTGAACAAGTCCATGAAATGCGACACAGGTTTAAGCGTAGTACTATTTATATAGCTGATGTCCAGATCAAGATAATCTGACGGAAGAAAACACACAAAAAACAAACGAATTAACCAGTCCAAATGAAAATAACACCACGTTTCCGTGATCATAAGCGTAAGTCGTCGAGTAGTGTGAATTCCAGGCAAAACCCTGGTCCGGCGGCTTTCATAATGCATTAAAACAGCAGAGCAATGTAAACCTACAGCCAGTTAAGGCGCCATTTTTGCTGGGTTTCATATCTGACTACCTGGTATGAGGCACTATTTCTGTCTGATTGAATGCCAGGATTGATAATCATTTCTTCCGGTGGTATTGAAGATTCAACTCAAACATTTCATTTCATAGATAATAATTTCCCTATATCGTGTTGTGAATACTGATCAAGCCTGACACTGCTAGCAAAGGACAGATACGAAAGTTAGCAATGACAAAGACTAGCAATCAATCAATCAACATCCTTCAACTCTCTGATGAGCATAAATCTTCAACAAAAACTCGCTTAATTTTCCTGTCATGCGACACCAGTTCCAGGTTCCCCACGACTTTCATGGCATTATTAGGTATGTCCTCCCTTCTCCATGTATGTTTAGGTCTGCTCATACTTCTCTTCCTTTGAGGGTTCTAGAACGGTGACTGTTTTGTAATTTTATCAGCTGGTTTCCACATAATGTGTGTCCGATTCATCGCAAATGCTTTCTGTTTACGTCTAGTTCTACATTAATGACTTTATCAAACAATTGTCACCCTAAGACACACTAGAGTGCTTATTTCAACTAAGAGGGGGCTGACAAATACACTAATTATTCCTACATTGTGTCTGCAATGTCAATCTTGGTCCTTATTAGCAACCAATAATTGTACGATTCAGAGCTGTGAGATGCACTGCGTGAAATTTGCAGCAGGATACACTATCCGTGGCCGAATCCGCAACACCACGTTAAGGCAGAAAGTGGCGACAAACGCAGATAGTACATACATTGGCTCCCTTTCAAATAAAGTGCTTTGGCCATTTAGTCAGAATGCATTATGACCAGCATGCAACAAGAGCATATATGCAGGTATCCGATCCACGAGCACGATGGAGACCTCGACGTCGGTGGATCGAGGGTGTATCTAACACTCTCAGGAAGTTACACCTAACGACAGCTCAAGCCTCCAACTTGGCGATAAAACGAAATCGACGTATTCCGTTTCTCTGCGACACGGTATGGAAAGAACAGTGGGGCAGAAGAAGAAAGAAGAAGGTACAATTGTTCCTCCTCAAATCTGTGGAAGCATCCATTGATGAAATATTGAGGGTCTCTAGATGTACTTCGTGTTGTTTCCAACGTCATAGAGCCATAGAACGCAAAGTCCTTGACATTGGAGTTGAAGATCTGAATTTTCTTGTGACGAACTCAATTTCTTTCGATTTCCACACATTTCCCATAGCAATACAATTTCCTCTCAACATTTCTATTTTTAATTTGATGTATCTATCAGTACATCCAACCTTAACTGAATTACAACCAATACACACATATATATATATATAACCAACAGCCTCAACAAACACCTTGAACAAAGCCACCACCTCCCAGAAAGCCAATGTGGATTCAGAGCCGGAAGAGGAACAGTGGACATGATTTTTGCCGCTCGCCAAGTACAAGAGAAGTGTCGAGAGCAAAATCAGGCCTTGTACACCACATTTATTGATTTGACAAAGACATTTGATACAGTAAACAGAGAAGGGCTGTGGATGATAATGTCTAAGTTTGGCTGCCCCAACAAGTTCATAACAATGGTGAAACAGCTACACGAAGGCATGTGTTCTCGTGTACTGGACAGCGGTGCAATCTCTAAAACGTTTCTAGTATCAAACGGAGTAAAACAAGGATGTGTACTCGCCCCGACTTTGTTCAGCATGATGTTCGCGGCCACGATGACAGACGCCTTCAGATCATTGGAGCTTGGAATACCCATAAAGTACCGCACAGATGGCAAGTTACTCAATTCCAGAGGAATGAAGGCCAAAACCAAAGTGGCTGGCGACATAATCAGGGAACTTGTATTTGCTGACGACTGCGCTCTAATGAGCAACTCAGAACTGAACATGCAGGTTGGAATGGACCAGTTCTCTGCCGCATGCGAAAATTTTGGTCTGACCATAAATGCCAAAAAAAACAGAGGTCATGTACCAACCAGCACCAGGCATGCCGTACACAAAACCAGAGACTACAGTCAGCGGGCAGACGTTGAATGCCGTAGACAAATTCACATATCTGGGCAGCACGCTGTCGAGATCTGTCAGCCTAGACGATGAGGTGGCAAGCAGAATAGCAAAGGCCAGCACATCCTTTGGTAGAATGCGCTCGATGGTCTGGGCACGTCGTGGCATCAGCGTCAAGACCAAACTCAAAGTCTACCGTGCAACCATCATTCCAACCCTACTATACGCTTGCGAAAGCTGGACTGTATACTCTGAACATGCAAGGAGGTTAAACCACTTCCACACAGGTTGCCTGAGGCGAATATTCCACATCCGATGGCAAGGTCGTGTCACCGACATCGAGGTTCTCTCGAGGGCTAACATGCCCAGCATCCATGCACTGCTAGAAAAAGCACGACTAGGATGGGCCGGACACCTCGTCCGTATGTCAGACGAGCGGCTCCCAAAGAAGCTTCTCTACGGCGAGCTGAGAGAGGGATGGCGCAAGAGGGGGCGCCCAAAGAAACGTTTTAAAGACGGTCTGAAGGACTCACTAAAAAGTTGCCAGATAGACATCGACACCTGGGAATGTCTTGCGAAAAACAGATCTGATTGGAGAAGCGCAGTCAAATCGGGTGTAGCAGCTGGTGAAGATGACCGTGTTGTGAAAGCCCAGAACAGACGCGAGACGCGGAAATCCCGAGCAGCGGGAACACCATCCCCTTCTACAAACCTCGTGTGCCCGATATGTAGCAGATGTTTTCGTGCTCGCATTGGCCTGTTCAGCCCCATGCGCACCCACATCCAACAGGGAAATCTATGACAAGGATGATGTCGGCGGTCCTCATCGACAACGATGGACAGCTATTATAACCAATATATATAACCAATATGCTATATGAATGAACCCACCTCTTGTTGTACCGTGTTTCCCAGTGCAATCTGATTGCCATTATATGTTTTTATTTTCATAATCTATTATCAGTTTGTTTTTTCTGTGCACCCCCAGACTTATTTTAGGGAACGTCATGGGGTAATGGTTAAGTGGCACGGGTCACAACCGGAAGGCGCTGGGTTCGATCCTCAACACAGCACCGGCGGTTACCCCGGGGAAACAACCCCTTAGAAAATTCAGGAGAAAGCAGACACTTACATAAAATGCAGACTGAATTCGGATGCACTGGGCCGACAGGCATAAAATAATTTTTTTTTAAACCACAATGCAACACACATCGCCTTGGAGATTAGAGAAATAAGGTGACCGCCAAAAAACAAAAAAATATGAAAAGACTTATTTTTATTAAGTTCATTTTGCATTTGGTTTTTGTCATGAGACAGTAGAGCTCCGTCATCAACAAAATGTGTCAAACTGTATTAAGGATTAGTTAGACCTAGATTGGTGTACTGTGTACAGGTGTGGCGTCCTTATTGTAGAGGAGATATAAACATGCTGGAAATGATACAAAGAGAGCAACCAAGCTGATAGTCGGATTCTAGAATTATAGTTATGAGTAAAGACTGAGAAACACCGGCCTACAGTGTCTAGAAACGAGAACAATTCAAGGTGATTTAATATAGATTAAAAAGTTAATCAACGGAAAGGAAAAGTTAGACGATTAAAAGTTTTTTTTCAAAATACAACCACCCACAAGAACAAGAGGGCATGGCTACAACCACCCACAAGAACAAGAGGGCATGGCTACAACCACCCACAAGAACAAGAGGGCATGGCTACAACCACCCACAAGAACAAGAGGGCATGGCTACAACCACCCACAAGAACAAGAGGGCGTGGCTACAACCACCCACAAGAACAAGAGGGCATGGCTACAACCACCCACAAGAACAAGAGGGCATGGCTACAACCACCCACAAGAACAAGAGGGCATGGCTACAACCACCCACAAGAACAAGAGGGCATGGCTACAACCACCCACAAGAACAAGAGGGCATGGCTACAACCACCCACAAGAACAAGAGGACATCGCTACAACCACCCACAAGAACAAGAGGGCATGGCTACAACCACCCACAAGAACAAGAGGGCATGGCTACAACCACCCACAAGAACAAGAGGGCATGGCTACAACCACCCACAAGAACAAGAGGGCATGGCTACAACCACCCACAAGAACAAGAGGGTATGGCTACAACCACCCACAAGAACAAGAGGGCATGGCTACAACCACCCACAAGAACAAGAGGACGTCGCTTCAAATTAACTAAAGAAAGGTCCAGATTAGATATTAGGAAAACATTGTTTTAGTAAAACAGTGGTGGATGCTTGGAATGCATTGCCACAGGAAGTAGTGGAGGCAGGGACAATTTATGCCTTTCGAGAATATATTGAAAAGCTATTAGAGGAATGAAATATAAATGAAACTGGTTGTATACAGACTGCAGAAACTTCTAAACCATAATAAAGACGTTAAGTAAAGTTCAGTTAAAATTCAGATCACAAAAAACTTTTCATCTAAAGCTAATGAATTATAGTTTCATTTTTAGAAGTCCTGTTCTTCAAACAAGCCAATTTGACTTTATCGTTCCACTGATTTTGTGGAGAGTGTTATGGGGTTGTAGGCCTCACTCTCGGACCAGAATTGTTGATATGGTTATTGTGAGTACATGCTTGCATCCGATGTCCTCTAAGCTGTCCATCCATTTGCTTTGCGGCCTTCTCTTGGCTTGAAACGGCGATCTTCTACTGGTATATGTTTTAATGGCAGCCGATGAGGTTTCCATCTCATGAGAGGATCAAACCTCTTCAACTTTTGTTAATTTATGAATTCTTGAGATGATGCTGTTCCCACCATTTTTTCTGGTGTCCGTACTTTTAGTTCTGCTTCTTATGTTTACATTGAAGACTTTTATCCGGCATCTTATTTCAAAGGTCGCAAAGATCTTTTCCTGTGTCTAAGACAAAAGTCAGATTTAGTATTGATATTCCAGAGCTGGTCAGAAAATAGTGTTTATCAGTTGGAGTTTTGCATCTATACTGATGTTCTGATGGTTGAGTAGTGGCGACAATTCGTAGGTCATTGCATTTGCTTTTTGGCAAACTGGTTTCGATTTCTCTGTTCAATCGTCCTTCCTCAGTGAAAATGCTTCTCAGGTACTTGAACTCATGAACCTGTTTGAGCCTGTTGTCCTTGGCATGCATGATTAGAGGGCCTGGTCGTCTACTGATTTTCATAGTCCGTGTTTGATGTACAAATCTTTCTATTGTATCTCGCACAAGTTGTAATACATGTATTTGTATAATGTTGTTAGTAACTTTCATCTTCGTACATTAGACATTGGTCGGCTGCGAAAAGTAAATCTCAGCGTTTCGAGGTCTTCACTTTCTGCAGTTTCATTGCATTCATTGTTTGTTTCTGATGATACTTTATCCATAAATGTGATGAACAGAATTGTTATAAAACACAGCCCTGTCTGGCTTCCGTGATAATATCAAAAACATCGGTAGGGATGTCATATGCTATGACGATGTCTTGGCACCCTTGGTTCAGGGCTCTTATATTACCTAATACATGTCCGTGTACTCCGCAGTTTTCTGGTACAGGCCGGAATTTGTTTCTGTCCACTCTATCAAAAGACGTCTCATGGTCTATGAAAACTATGTTTAATTGTCTACCGTATGATATTGCACTTTCGCTTGCTGGCTTTATGCAAAATAGAGTATATGTTCATCGCTTCCTCTTTAACGTTCCTCAAATGTCAAAACATCAATCAATAAAAATACGGAAAATGGATTCGTGAATCGGTATCCACCAATGTATTCATTAGTCTGTGTGGTTTCTGTGTCATCCCTAACATCCTGCCTAAAGCTAAACGTCATGCCGATTTTTTTGTTGGCTACGTCATTGGACCGCTGTACGTCACTGAGAACGATACACCGCCCGGTTTCATGTAGATATCTTGCAGGATATCTATGAAACGGCCAATTTATACGTAAACAACACAGGATGGGGGCACAGGCAATGGTGTTGTAGCCTAACGGAAGTAGTGAAACCAGCGATCCTGATCAGTCCTAGCGCTC
Organism: Ariolimax columbianus; assembly: GCA_036924085.1. NCBI lineage: Eukaryota > Metazoa > Mollusca > Gastropoda > Stylommatophora > Arionidae > Ariolimax > Ariolimax columbianus. The sequence continues at coordinate 45,698,134 of JAVGWX010000021.1, forward strand.
TGATCAGGAAAGAGATGACCCATGATAACCCCAGATCTATCAAACCAGACCCCACCATCTCAAGCATTATTGCGCGGGGAAGACTACGAGGAGAATCTACGTGTACCCCATGTCCGCTAGTCACTCTGTGATGAAACTGCAGGACTGGCAGGAGAAACAGAAAGCGATTCTAGTAACCATGTTAGTCTATACTAAAAATTCTTTCAAGCCGAAGGCGGTAATAGTAACCAGGTTTGTAGTACACTAACAATCCTTTCAAGTAGAAGGCGGTAATAGTAACTATGTTAGTAGTACACTAACAATCCTTTCAAGTGGAAGGCGGTAATAGTAACTATGTTAGTAGTACACTAACAATCCTTTCAAGTAGAAGGCGGTAATAGGAACTATGTTAGTAGTACACTAACAATCCGTTCAATCAGACGGCGGTAATAGTAACTATGTTAGTAGTACACTAACAACCCTTTCAAGTAGAAGGCGGTAATAGTAACTATGTTAGTAGTACACTAACAATCCTTTCAATCAGAAGTCGGTAATAGTAACTATGTTACTAGTACACTAACGATCCTTTCAAGTAGAAGGCGGTAATAGTAACTATGTTAGTAGTACACTAACAATCCTTTCAATCAGAAGTCGGTAATAGTAACTATGTTAGTAGTACACTAACAATCCTTTTAAGTAGAAGGCGGTAATAGTAACTATATTAGTAGTACACTAACAATCCTTTCAAGTAGAAGGCGGTAATAGTAACTATGTTAGTAGTACACTAACAATCCTTTCAATCAGAAGTCGGTAATAGTAACTATGATAGTAGTACACTAACAATCCTTTCAAGTAGAAGGCGGTAATAGTAACTATGTTAGTAGTACACTAACAATCATTTCAATCAGACGGCGGTAATAGTAACTATGTTAGTAGTATACTAACAATCATCATTTCAAACAGAAGTCCATTACAATATCCATTTCTGACGTACAGTAACAATCCTTTCAAACAGAAGGCTGTTATACTATTGGCATTGATCTTGTATCATGTTATGAATATTTTAAACTCATATTTACCAAAGTGCCAAACTACATTAACTTGGTACGCCTATACAGTGGCAGTAAGTTTTATGTTCTAGAATTGGCTGTCATTTGCATTAAACTATTGGCCCTTTCATAAATAAGTTTGGCCTGGATGACGACTGTGCATTTGTCGTAACAATTATTAAATAATATATTCAAGAGCTTGCAAATTGAACAGTTTCCTGGCCACGGCTTTCGTTATTTACAGTCATGACTTCGGTCAGAATGACTTTAAATTAAACAGAAAATACACTGACGTCGCTCGCGGTTCATCAATTATGGTAACTACAGACGCAAAACGGGCATACATGTTTCCGGTACATCTCTCTCGATTATGAGTTATCGATTTGTTTGGGGAAGAAAGAGAGAGAGAGAGAGAGAGAGAGAGAGAGAGAGACGAGAGAGAGAGAGAGAGAGAGAAAGACAGACAGAGAGAAGGAGGGAGAAAAGAATAGAAAGCAAGTGAAATGGAGAGAACAATTATATATAGAGACAGGGGGACACACGCACACACACACAGAGAGAGAGAGAGAGAGAGAGAGAGAGAAAGAGAGAGAGAGAAAAGAGAGAAAGAACGGGAGATAAGCCTGAAATATAGAAGAATCAAAGAAAAGAGGGAGAGACTAAAGATAGAGCATATAGACAGAGAAAAGAGAGAATGGAAAATAGGGAGAGAAATGAGTGAAAGACTCGACAGACAGAAAGGGAGACAAAAACAGAGAGAGAATATAGAGACGGAGATAACAGATAGGGAAGTGAACTTACAGAGAAAAAAAGATAGAAAAGATTGAGACAAAAATAAATAAAGGGAAATAAGAGGACAAGATATAGAAAAGACAGGACAGAAAGAAAGCGAGGTGGAGAAGAAAAGTAGTGTAATTATTTAAAAACTACACATTAACCCTTTCAGGTCCTTCCAGCAGCTTAACCCTTTCCGGTTAATCCAGGAGTTTAACCACTTCCGGTCCATCCAGCAGTTTAACTCTTTCTGGTCCATCCAGCAGTTAAACCACTTCCGGTCAATGCCCGTGCGGTAATGGTAAAATGACCGCTGAACATCTGCTGCAGAACTGCCCGACATACGAGGATCAGAGAGAGCAGATGTGGCCATCACCAGTGGAACTGCAAGACAAGCTCTATGGCAGTGGCGACAGCCTCAGGATGACCGCCGCTTTTTTCGAAAAAATAATGGTTACTGTCTGACTGCGTACGAAGAAGAAGAAGAAGAAGAAACCACTTCCGGTCTATCCAGCAGTTTAACTCTTTCCGGTCCATCCAGCAGTTTAACCATTTCTGGTCCAACCAGCAGTTTAACCATTTCTGGTCCAACCAGCAGTTTAACCCTGTTTGGTCCATCCAGCAGTTTAACTCTTTCCAATTCATCCAGCAGTTTAATCCTTTCCGGCCTATCCAGCAGTTTAACCCTTTCCGGTCCTGCAGTTTAACCCTTTCCGGTCCATCTAGGAGTTTAACCCTTTCCGGTCCAGCAGTTTAACCCTTCCCGGTCCATCCATCAGTTTAACCCTGTCTGGTCCATCCATCAGTTTAACCCTTTCCAGTCCATCCAGCAGTTTAACCATTTCCGGTCCATCCAGCAGTTTAACCATTTCCGGTCCATCCAGCAGTTTAACCATTTCCGGTCCATCCAGATGTTTAACCATTTCCGGTCCATCCAGCAGTTTAACCATTTCCGGTCCATCCAGCAGTTTAACCATTTCCGGTCAATCCAGTAGTTTAACCATTTCCGGTCCATCCAGCAGTTTAACCATTTCCGGTCCATCCAGCAGTTTAATCCTTTCTTTTTGGCAAGACCAGATAGAGTTAAAGGACGAGAAATTATTAAAGAGAAGAGAGAGAAGAGAGATAATAAGTGTGTTGTACAAGAAATACAGACTTGAATTTGAGAACAAATAAAAACATAGCAATGAGAGAAAAGCATTTAGAGGGAGAGCAGAGAAAGACAAGAGGTCATTTGATAAAAGGAAAAAGAAGCACCAATATGAAAAAAAGATAAAGAGAAGAGAGTGAAAAATGTGATATATAAAGTAATGCAGAGAGAGTTTGTAAGATAGATAGCAAGAAAGAGACAAGGAGAGATATATGAGACATATTGCAATATTCCAATAAGACTCTTCCATCTCGAGAGATTTGTCTGACTAAAGGCACAAGGGATCAAACCTGGGAAAGGCAAATGTTTCTAGCTTGGTTGAAATAAAATTAGGGATCAAGATGCTGAGCAGCGCATGAGCTGCAGTGGTCAGCAACCCATAGCTGACTGCTAGCGTCAGAGCCAGCGAGCCATAACTGCCAAGACCCTTCTACAACTCCACGCTGTGATCCTGGATAATAGGCTGCAGCAGGGCAAACTGGCTAAGGAGAAGGGATCGAAGAGGGAGTGTTAACCCGGTACTCAAAAAATGCTTGCTGAAGTCGGATGTGTTGGACCGAAAGGTGTAAATATCGCAGCCAAGCTGTAAACTACAATACAACGCATTCCTTTCTCTGGACTACCTTCTGCTACTTACCCTTTCGGGGTTTGGTAGCGGGAGATTGAGAACGAACGAAGAAGAAGAAGTAGAAGAAGAAGAAGAAGAAGAAGAAGAAGAAGAAGAAGAATAAGAAGAATAATAAATGAAATTAGAATGTTCACGGCTCGGCGATCGCATGGTCAAACGATCTTTAACTCTTTCAGGACGGGATTCTCCTGCCAAAGGCCGTGAGTATTAAGATAATACTGTGGATAATACATTTTTTTTTTAAACGACAAAAGGTATGAATAGTAGTTGCCATTGGATAAAGTCAGTTGTTATTTCCCGGCAGTTTCTGTTGTTGTTGTGTGTTGTTATTTGTTTCTTACGTCGTTACTATTTTAATAATGAAGATCTGTTTATATAATTAACATTTTCTAATAGCTTATGCAATCACCTTTCATTCCATATACGACATGGACATATAATATGATAATATAAAATAAAGTAACATTTTAACTTGCCAAATACCAAATCAACATCTTAGAGGGATAGAAAATGCCCAACACATGGGAATTTCGCAACGTCTTGAAAGAGTGAATCGTTAGCCCCTGTAAATCCTTTATGTGAGTATCAGCAGCAGAGTTAAACACGAGATTAATCTTCTACATCCACAACAAACGGAACGTATTTAAGTTACGAATTTATTCTTTTCCTTAAAAGTGGACATATGATAAGCTGTCTTATGAGAATGAAGGTAGACCATTCGCTTTTAAAGGTAATGCATACTTAAGTCTACCCAGATGTATAGAGGGTTGATCGGTAAATTAGTACTTGCTAGGTAGCCGCGTAGTGCAGGGGTTAGCGAGCTGGCTTCGTATCTGAGTGGTCCTGGGTTAATTCCCCAGTTGAGAAGGACATGTTTTTCAGACCGCAACGGATCCAGGGTCGACACATCCTTAAATGGGTACCGGTTCAGTCCGGGAAGTAAATGCGGCGAGAGAGAGGAGATAGCCAAGCATTTGAAATGTGAGATAGCTAACACCTGACACGGTTACGGCAATAATGTGAGATAGCTAACACCTGACACGGTTACGGCAATAATGTGAGATAGCTAACACCTGACACGGTTACGGCAATAATGTGAGATAGCTAACACCTGACACGGTTACGGCAATAATGTGAGATAGCTAACACCTGACACCCATACGGCAGTAATGTGAGATCGCTAACACCTCACACCCCTATGGCAGTAATGTGAGATCGCTAACACCTCACACCCTACCAGTATACCTGCGAAACATGGACAGGTATATAGCAAACACATCAATAAGCAAAATAAACTATGTACAGATTCCCTGAAAGTGTCTCTGTAAAGCATCAACATTAATGGCACCTCCTTGCATGCACAGAACTGTTCCCTCTGGCCGGTTAGCATCACCAAAGGTGCTCAGATCGCAGAGCGAACCTACTTTGCGAAAGCGCAGAGTGGGTATGCAGCCTAAAAGAGCAGAATGCAATACAATTCCACAGTCGAATGCTCACATGTGCTCCGCGGGCGGCAAAGTCTACAGTGCCAGGATTTATATCTATAACTACATGAAAACACATCTACAACTCAAATATGACGCTGTCGCTATTATTGTTTCTTGCGATTGGGTAACTATTTCTGTTATCGTTTATCGCTTTATCTAAGTCTGATCTATGAATGCTTGGATTATCGTTATTAAGTATTGATAGTTTATTGTTTCTATATATCACATATATATATATGTATACATGCATGTATGTATGTATGTATGTATGTATGTATGTATGTGTATTCTTTCACCAACCCAACCCAGATTGTTCATGAAATTATGTCCCCAGCTCTAGAGGGTCACGTGGGTACTGTCAGCATTAGGTGGTCGTACACTCACCAATCTCCGGCTTGCTGATGACATTGCCGGGCTGGTTGGGACGGAACTAAAACTTGCGAATTTTATCTCAAATCTTGACAATGTCGCTGAGTGGTTTGGGATGGAAACAAGTGCAGATAAGAGTAAACTCGTGGTCAATTTCCCAAAGGGCCTAACAAGTCCGATTGTGATTTAAAGGCGAACCATTGCAAATTATTAAACAGTTTAAATACAGTTTCATAAACTGAGATTCGGGCAAGAACAGCGATGACCAAGACAATGAGACATATATGGACGGACAAAAACATCGACCTGGATTTCAAGTTGATTTTAATATACATACTTGTCCCTTTCGTGTACCTTTACACAAGCACACATAGAATGGGTATGTCTCTAAATCGTATGTGTTGACCAAAACGGTCATGCGAGGTGCAATGCCTGGGAAGTGTAAGAGAGGGAGGAAGAATAAGAGATGGGAAGACAACATTAGAGAGTGGACGGGGCGGGGTGGTCCATAGCTAGAACAAAAATTATGGCACAAAACCGAGTAGAGTGGGGGGGACTGGTCTAACAAACTGCAGTATTGGTGCCAAAATGACCATTCAGATTACGGGACTGATGATGATGACGATGATGATGATAATTATGAGGATGTACAGAATCTAATTAATTGTCTCTTCTTTTTTCTTATGTTCCTATAAATCAAATTCACTGCACTCCGGGCATACCCATAGGTGTTCAGTTTATCTCAGTAAAAAGCGAAAGGTGTGGATATTAATGATTCCTGCAGCTCGTTGGCTCTACACACATAATATTTAATAAATGTTACTCATCAAGCAAGATGTCTATATGTTTGCTATTAATGCACCCATCTCCTTGACACAGTTGTATTTAAAGGTTGCTATAATTATTCAAAGAAGTACAAACACGAAGACAACTCATTGCGAGGATCGATACAAGGCAATCATCTTTTTCTGGAAATGTTATAAGAACAGGCGGCTTGGAGCACGTTGTGAAAACGGTAAAGATTGCAGGAAAGAGAGGCAGAGGAATGCAGAGAGAGAAGATGTTGGACAACCTGAGAGAATGGCATGGGCGACAATCAACAGTTGGTAAGCGACACACGTGATCGAAGCAGAAGGGGTTCACGATCGCCACCGCAAACCAGCCTGGCATCAATATATATATATTGGACCCTATCCATTTGGTCTTTTCTGTTCTTTACTAGGAGTCGACTTCACTGCACTCCGGGCATACCCATAGGTGCTCAGTCTCTCTCAGCGGATGGCGCAAAGTGTGGATGCTGATGGTGCCTGTAGCCTGTTGGTTGTACACTTTCCTGTTTCGTCCTCTCAGGTTCCCTGATCCACTGAATCCTAATTTAATTCCAAAGTGATCTGCAGACTTATGCAAAGCAGTGTCGTTTTCCAGCATGTGGTTCTTGATAACCTTCACTATGTCACCTTTATCCATGTCTACTGTGCATGTTATGGGTGCGTGTGACGCCAAAGAATCAGCTCGCTCGTTGCCCGGAACCCCGGCGTGACCAGGACAGTAGATTTGCACCGACCCACTAGTGTATATGTTGGTATAATTTTCATGCGTTTGGGCGCCTATCAGCTGGTTGACTGCGATTTGGTCTTTCATATATGTCAATCTAATGGTTATTGTAATCAGAACACGGTTATGATTAGATTTCTCATCCTGATACATATTGACCTTAGTGAACCCATTTTTTATTGTCGTTCACCATAATAACATCAACCTCATTTCTTACTACACCTCGTGAACTTTCCTAAACGAATAATCACATTGGTGCTTATTGGAAGAATGTGTTACATATAACAAATGGTTTACTTGAAAAAAGTAAAATTGTATTCTCCTCTGCCATTTATTTGCTCCGATCCTAATTGATTTATGTTTTTTTAATTTTTTCCCAGTTCCAATTTTAGAGTTCGTACCCAACCCACATCAATAACAGACAACAAATTAGTATTGATTGGTTTCAAAGTTTGTTGTTAATTGCCATTATATTGTATTAATTCGCCACTGTGTTCTTGGGTTGGTGCATATGTTCGTAGAATGACAGTAACGAACGGCTTCGTCCTTCGCTTCATTGTGTGGCCAACAACCACGCAAATATTGTTCGCGTTTATTGCATGTCACTATCGCTATCCTTCTGGTTAAATTGAATAATCTTCCACCTGTGGCGGTTCGTGTTTAAGCACGATGGCAAAGAAAATGTCGAGGAGAGTCGGAACAACGACACAATCTTTTTTAAGTCTGCTACTTACCACTTACCAACAGAAAAGTATACAGGAACACAAAATGGAGACAAAGAAGAAGACGACGAATAAGAGTAGAAGATAGAGGAGAGAAAGAACGGAAACGAAGAGGAAGAAAATAAAACATGGGAAAATAAGAAACTAAGTGTGACAAAAATAAGTAGAAGAAATGGAAGAAAACAGAAACAAGTAGAAGAAAAAAAAACAAGACGTAGTATTAGTAGCTGTAATAGTAGTAGTAGTAGTAGTAGTAGTAGTAGTAGTAGTAGTAGTAGTAGTAGTAGTAGTAATAGTAGTGGTGGTAACAGAAACAGCAACAGCATTTGTAGTAGTGCTGTTTTTATTATTATTATTATTAGTAGTAGTAGTAGTAGTAGTACACGTAATAGTAAAAGTAGTAGCATTAGATTAGTAGGCGTCATTGCTATAGTCGCAGTAGTAGTAGTTGTAGAAGCAGTGGTAGTAGTAATAGTAACAGAAGTAGCAGCACCATTACTATTAGTAGAAATATAAGTAGTAGTAGAAGTAATAGTAGTAGTGGTAGTATTAGCAGTAATAGGACCAGTGGTAGTAGTAGTAATAGTATTATTATTAATAGTAGTAGCAGTATTAGTAGTAGTAGTGGTAATAGTAGTAGTATTAGTAGTAGTAGTGGTAATAGTAGTAGTATTAGTAGTAGTAGTGGTAATAGTAGTAGTATTAGTAGTAGTAGCAGGAGCAGTAGCAGCGGTAGCAGTAGCAGTAGTAGTATAGTAGTAGTAGTAGTAGTAGCAGTAGCAGTAGTAGTGGTGGTAGTAGTAGTAATACAAACAAAGCAACTGTTCACGCTAGCAAGTTGCATAACAATCCACAGGAAAGATTGTTGAGACAGAGCAATCATTGACGGTTCCAAGTTACGTAAAACCCGCTGAAGAAATTGCTGAAACACAAACACTAATGAAGCTTAAAACGGGAAGGAAGGCTGGTGTCTAGACAAGTAAACTATACTGATCAGGTCATGCAAAACATACTTGTCAGGACCCTCACATTGGCTTCCTTGAAGCCCTCCCTGGAAACGATCTGTTTTCATGGCAGCCTGGCTAACAAGATGAAGGATCGAGGTGATGACCGCAGTAGTCAGCGACACGTAGATGAAGCCAAACATAGCACAACCGCCTGGAGGACCACGGTCCACCTTCATCAGCACGCTCGGGATGTGAGGAAAGCTGCGACAACCCGCGACTTAATGTCCTTTTACAGTGGGCACAAAAAGAGTAATCCTTCTCATTGTGGGTATTCAACAAAAACTAAATAAAGAACACACCGCGAATATTATTGAAAAAAAAACAACACATCTATTGACGCCTAACGTTGCACAACAACTCAAATAACTCAGATAACACATGGTCGAAACAAAGAAACCCCTGTCACATCCAGCTTACATGAAAACCCACAGAAGATATTTCTTTCTACTCCCATCAAAATATCCTTTCTTTACAGCTGACGATGTATCTTCTAATGTTTCAAGTTTGTCCATTGATATTCTCAGATAACATAGGATCCTTCATATCCCTTGTCATCGCTTCTCGAGCTGGACTGTCGCTTTGATGGCCATTCAAGAGACGTAAGAGTTTACATTGATGGGGAAGTTTTGTTGAACGAGTTAAAATCATATGTAGGATTTGGATATCGTCCATTCGCATGCATCATGTACATTACAGCGCGGATATAAAGCATAACAAAATAATAATAATAATGTTCGTTTAGACGTATGAGGCCAGTTGCGTTGAGCGGCCACTTCCAAGACCCACTGCTGCGGCGTAGTTCCAGGCCTCGTTCAGAGCAGAGGTGGAGGTTACCACCTGACGATGCCATACTGTGTGGGCACGTCCTCTTCTACGCTTCCATCCGGTCGATGGAAGACTGTTGGCGTTGAGGAACGACTTGTGTAGTAAGTATCTTGTGTGCTCGGGTTTCCTGGCCCAACAGTACAACATAACCGAACAGATAGACTCGGCGGCGGATAAATGTTTCTGAGATTTATAAGAGGCCTGTATTAGCAGAGACGACCACGTTTCGGATGTAGCCATGCCATCGGATGTCCAGGATATGCCGTAGAAAATAACATATACTATTTGTACGTGTACGTGCGTAGCAGCAGCACAGACATTGCCGGACATATCACACACGACTGCTAGATGTGGTTTGTTTCTGTTCTATATAATCGACTTCACTACACTCCTGACATACCCATAGGTGTTCAGTCTCTCCCAGTAAATGGCGAATGGTGTGAATACTGATGGTTTAAGCAGATCGTTTGATGAACACACTTCTGCTCCGTTCTCTTGTGCTCCAGTTCGCTCGTACCCCGTTCGATATCAAAGAGTGGCACTTTGTGAATTGTTGATTTATATGTGGCTGTGTCAACGTCTAATAGGCGGCCATTTGTGTACTTCTAAATGTCAGTCATATTATTATCTAGTGCTTGTGAAGCCAGGATATCAGCTCTTTCGCTGACCTGTAGTGCTTGTAAAGCCAGGATATCAGCTCTTTCGCTGACCTATAGTGATTGTGAAGCCAGGATATCAGCTCTTTCGCTGACCTGTAGTGCTTGTAAAGCCAGGATATCAGCTCTTTCGCTGACCTGTAGTGCTTGTAAAGCCAGGATATCAGCTCCTTCGCTGACCTATAGTGATTGTGAAGCCAGGATATCAGCTCTTTCGCTGCCCTGTAGTGCTTATGATGCCAGGATATCAGCTCGTTCGCTGACATGTAGTGCTTGTCAAGCTAGGATAGCAGCTCTTTCGCCGTCCTAAACTCCATGATGATCAGGAGAAAAGATCCACATCAGTGTTGATGCCTATACAGATGTCATCCACTCATGCCTTCTGTACTTTTAAAATCAAAAATTGGGTGTCTGACACTCTGACTGTCCTTGTTAAAGTGGTCTCAGATAGCAGCCAGCTCAGAGCTGCAGTCACTGCTTCAATGTCTATATCATTTTTACTTTTCGCTTGTAGCATAAATCAAACAATGTGTGCTTCTATGGGCCCTTTCTTCGATATGAAAGAAAATAGGCTTACCACCTTCCACCTACGCGCCTACGATCCATTCTTGAATTTATATGGAGGGACAGAGTGACAAATGCAGAGGTGTACTCTCGCACTGGTCTTCCAAGCGTGTACACTCTACTTAGACAGCGAAGACTACGATGGCTTGGTCATGTTCGTCGCATGGAAGATGGTCGCATTCGCGCAGATATTCTCTATGGACAGTTGGCGAATGGCACGAGAACAGTCGGCCAAGCACAGTTGAGATTCAAAGATGTGTGCAAGTGTGATATGAAGGCCCTGGACATGAATCTGACATTATGGGAAGACGAAGTTGTAGACGATCCAGGTGGAGATGTACCCTGAATGGGCAATTCACGCTTTAAGAAAGCAAAGCTCTTGCAACACATATAAGTGAAAAAACAACGCCGCATGGAGAAAGAAAACACAAGCTAAGTATACATTTTGTTGTGTTATTATTTTTTGTTTACACTCCAAGTCATATAATCATGACTGAAATGGGCTACTGACCATGCAAAGTATTCCATCTATCCAGTTTCGGATGCAGAACAATTTCCAGTAATGTTAGAACACATCTCGAAGCACAGGCTGTTTCTGTTAGCATCTTCGGTTGCGATGGGCAACTATTTTTATCCCATGTCTAAAGTCCCCTCCATTCAAATATTAAATTTGCCCCGGAAAAACAGCATCGTCTGATTTAACTATCATCTTCAAATTATGTCGTACGACGATAAATATTGGAGATGACGCTAATCATTATATAACAAAGATCGTAAACGCTTCAATTGTGCGCTGTTCTATTTGGTAAAAGGTTTGAAAGCGGGAAAATCTATTATAAACGGTAATCAGAGGACGGTGTGTACGTTACGGAAATGCTTACTGTGTCTGGAATCTGTAATTCTGCAATTCAGCGGAAAATTTAGGAGCACTCTTTGTGAAAGTGTTTTAAGAATAATGTTTAGAGAATGAACTTATTCGGCCCATTATACCTGACATGTAACGGGGAATAATGTCGGTGGCCAGAAGTTTTCAAAGTGAGGGATGTCGTGGTTTAATGGACAAAAACAATTCGTCGAATCATCGTCGATGTGGACCATTAACATCATTCCATGTCAGACAACATCTTTATGTATATGTGTGTGTGCGTTCGGGACTGCTCAAGTCAATGAGAGGGCAGATAGTTATATAACATGACTGACAAACATAGTTCTCAGCTGTCTCTGTGGTTCTTGCTGCTCTAGACTTCCTGATTGCACGTCTGTACGTAGCTGTCTGAACACGGAGGCACTTCCTAATTGCGCGTCTATCCTTGGCTGCCTGGACACGGACGCACTTCCTGATTACGCGTCTGTCCTTGGCTGCCTGAACACGGACGGGCTTCCTGATTGCGCGTCTGTCCTTGCCTGCCTGTTTACGGGGACACTTGCTGATTGCGCGTCTGTCCTTGGCTGCCTGAACACGGATGCACTTCCTGATTGCGCGTCCGTCCTTGCCTGCCTGAATACGGACGCACTTCTTGATTTCCATGCCGTTTGTGACAACACGCTTACAAGTCGAACGGTTTTGAGCCATATTTTTTTCAAGATCTTAATGTACGTATATTTCGCATTTGTTAATGAACAGTTGGTAACTCAGGACCAAAGAGTGAGATTGGTGTCCAGCGCAGATTCTTTCTCACTATAATCCAACTTCAGCGCAAGTTACATCTCCTGGACGAGGACAGTCTGCTGATGTCACCATCTTCGCTTGCGAAGGGCCACTTACAATGAACAGTACAAAAATGCAATCTAGTGGAATCAGGGTTGGAAATAGGAACATCAAAATGGTTTATAGGAACGATTTCATTGCAAATGTGCTTCATTACATGCGCTCAGTCCCTTTCATTGCAACTGTGCTTCATCACATGCGCTCAGTCCCTTTCAGTGCAACTGTGCTTCATCACATGCGCTCAGTCCCTTTCATTGCAACTGTGCTTCATCACATGCGCTCAGTCCCTTTCATTGCAAATGTGCTTCATCACAGTCGCTCGGTCCCTTTCATTGCAAATGTGCTTCATCACATGCGCTCAGTCCCTTTCATTGCAAATGTTAAACGGCAAAGAATGAACCCAGAACCTTCGTCTGGGGATTCAAAATCTTCTTCTGATTTCGTCAAACATTCATATACAGCTGGGTCGACTGGAAGAATCACTCATGCCATGAAAATGCCTTCCAGTCATGCCCAGGAATATGCGATCGCCTATTTTTGAGACTGGTGGAGGTGGAAGCGTAAATTAGAGCAAGGTAGACCGGCAGCTTGTCAGGAGCCATCTAAGTCGCTCCGCTATCCATTTAACCAAGACCGCACAGTCCATATTTGCGACATATTCTCTGTGGTGCGAGAATCTCTAGAATAATTTGAGTAGAATTGTAACTAGAATCTTGCCAGAGCAGCGGCCGTTAGGCCTACTCTTTTCGATTTCAAACCACTGAAGGTATTTTTAACGTTCGCGCCACTGAAAACGGGTGCCTGATCTCACTACTCAGAGATCAGGGGAAATATTTACCAGATGATAAATTAAAAAAAATACCCGTGTCTCCACCGGAACTTCAACCTGTGACCTCCAATACCCGAGGCAAACACCTTACCTCGAGACCACTGGGTCTCCCCCGTCCAAATAATGCCGTGCTGAAATCAGATGTGCCAGACCGAAATGCCCAGATATCGTAGCCTCGCTGTTAACCCAACGTAACAACGTCCTATTTAGAAAATTGTGGAAGAAGAACAACAAAACATTTTTAAATGATGCAGATAGCAATTACAATCCAAGCATTAAAGTAAGGTGTGTTAACAATTTTGGAAAACACTCACAGGAAATGAAGATTAAAAACACGATGTCCGACTGAGAAATGTTGGAAATCATTGACGTAAATAACAAGAGAGACGAATTATTTGTAATTTGCCAAATTGTATCCCCTAAACAAATCATTTTTGGAAGCATATTCTTGTGTAATAAGGGACACAGCACATAGACAATCACAAGTCATTAATGCAGATCAATAAAATAGGCTGTAATCACCCAACATGACGTAATAGTGATGAGAAATACAGAAAACAAAATGAGATTACCGTTTTCTGTGGGATTATTTACATGTAGGCACAGAACACGAGTCTGACTTACTGGGAAGACGAAGTTGCAGACCAGTAAAATTCGAAATGTATTCTTCTTAGCTACCTCATGGAAATGTATTCTTATTAGCTACCTCATAGAAATGTATTCTTATTAGCTACCTCATGGAAATGTATTCTTATTAGCTACCTGATGGAAATGTATTCTTATTAGCTACCTCATGGAAATGTATTCTTATTAGCTACCTCATGGAAATGTATTCTTATTAGCTACCTCATGGAAATGAATTCTTATTAGCTGTTCATGGAAATGTATTCTTATTAGCTACCTCATGAAAATGTATTCTTATTAGCTACCTCATGGAAATGTATTCTTATTAGCTACCTCATGGAAATGTATTTTTATTAGCTACCTCATGGAAATGTATTCTTATTAGCTACCTCATGGAAATGTATTCTTATTAGCTACCTCGTGGAAATGGTTTCTTATTAGCTACCTCATGGAAATGTATTCTTATTAGCTACCTCATGGAAATGTATTCTTATAGCTACCTCATGGAAATTTATTTTTATTAGCTACCTCATGGAAATGTATTCTCATTAGCTACCTCATGGAAATCTATTCTTATTAGCTACTTCATGGAAATGTATTATTATTAGCTACCTCATGGAAATCTATTCTTATTAGCTACCTCATGTAAATGTATTCTTATTAGCTACCTCATGGAAATGTTTTCTTATTAGCTACCTCATGGAAATGTATTCTTATTAGCTACCTCATGGAAATGTTTTCTTATTAGCTACCTCATGGAAATGTATTCTTATTAGCTACCTCATGGAAAAGTATTCTTTTAGCTACCTCATGGAAATGTATTCTTATTAGCTACCTCATGGACAAGTATTCTTATTAGCTACCTCATGCTTTCTGAAAAGGTGCATTCCCTTCATAGAAGGGATATAAACATGCTGGAAAGCATACAGAAAAGAGCAACAAAGCTGTAGTGGGATTTCAGAATTACAATTGTGAGGAAGGACTCAGAATAACCGGCCTACAGGGTCTAGAAGAAAGAAGAATTTGTGATGACTTAATACAGGTTTTAAGATGATCAGAGGAAAGGATAAATTAGACTATAACAAGTTTTTTCAAAATACAGCCACCCACAAAAACAAAAGGGGATAGCTACAAATTAACTGAAAAGAGGTCCAGATTAGATGTTAGGAAAACTATTTTTAGTCAGAGAGTGGTAAATGCTTGGAATGCATTGCAACGGGAGGTAGTGGAGGCAGGGACAATTAATGCATTTAAGAATACATTGGATGCGCATAGCTTTTAGAGCAAGGTAATATGAATAAAACTAGTTGTATACAGACTCTGCAGTCTTCTAAACCAGTATAAAGACGTTAAGTTAAGTTAAGATAAATTAACACGGAGATGAAGCCTGTAGTAGAAGCTACCAGAGGCAAAAACGTACTTGACCTAATATTTACTACAGAGAAAAATATAATTGAAAACGTTATCGTTGGGGAACTGTTGGCTCAAGCGACCATCAGATCATCCGTTGGCAATTTACAGCAGGAAAAGAAGAAAGCATAAACTCACGAGCATACTACTACTCTAAGACAGATGTTCAGACGGTGAAAGAGACAGCCAGCCATATAAACTGGAAAGATATTGTCGGAGTAACAGATGTTGAACAAGAGTGGTAGAGTTTCAAAACAGTTCTAGAAAAGCTAAAAGTGGAGTGTGTTCCATGTAGGAAGGTAAACACCAAGCGTAAAAAGTGGATAACTAGATTTGTAGTTAAATGTAGAAGAGCTAAAATTAAAGCATGGGCAAAACATATAAAGGCAGGTAAATTGAAAGAAATATATTTAAAATATTTGGACAAGCAAAACATAGCTCAGACAGTGAATAAAGCAGCAAAAATAGACTTAGAAAAAAAACTTGCTCAGAGGATCAAGACTGATAGTAAAAGCTTTTTTTTGTAATGCTAGAAATAAACAAAGAAAAGACAAGGTAGGCTCTCTCATAGATAGGAATAAGATTAAGAGATAATCTGGAGGCAATTATCTACTAAATCAATACTTTGGCAAAGTCTTCACAAAAGAAGACTACTCTAAGATTTCAGAGCCTATAGATATTTTAAAATATGACATGAATATAGTGAGATTAAAATCAATCTGAATTACGGAGGAATTGCTCTTTAATAATTGGAGGGATTAAAAGTGGATAAATGTCCAGGTAAAAATGGTATTCATCCAAAATTGCGGTTTGAAATTAGAGACCAACTAGCAAAACAATTGGCTATATTATGTTCTCAATCACTTGCAAAAGGAATTGATGCAAGAGATTGGAAATATGCAGGAGTGATCCCTTTATTTAAAACGGCAAAACATCAGTTCCATCGAATTATAGACAAGTAAGTTAAACGAGCAGTCTGTACATTGTCAATAATCAAAGAAAACATTGTAATGCATCTAGACAGGTTTAATCTAATCAAAAATAGTCAGCATGGGTTTACTAGAGAGAGAGATCGTGCTTAACAAATCTATTGGAATTGATGGATGAGGTTACTAAAATGATAGATACGGAGGAGCCAGTGGATGTTATTTATCTAGATTTTGCAAAGGCTTTTGACAGAGTACTTTATCTAAGATTATATAGAACGTTACAATCACAATAAGTAGGTTGGGAGGTTGCCGAATGGATTGAAAGTTGGTTAACTGGAAAAAAGCAGGGAGTGGACATACATAAGGAGTACTCCGAGTGTTGTGAAGGAAAAAGTGTAGTGCCACAGGGTTCGGTATTTTGAAACCAATATTGTTCTTGATAGATATACACAATTTGTAAATTTATATAGGATTCATGATTGCAAAATTTACGGTTGACACAGAACAATGTAGGAGTGTCTCATCTATAGCAGAAGTGATTAAATTGAGGTCAGATTTAGATAAAATTCAAAACTGGTCAGTGAGATGGTAAATGGAGTTTAATATAGATGTCTGCAGTCATCCACATGGAAAGATCGAATATGGAACGTGATTATAGAATGGGCGAGAACAATTTTAGAATGATAGATAAGGAGAGGCACCTCGGGGTTATAATAGAGCATACAGCTAAGGTAAATGAGCAAGTTCAGGTAGCAGTGAATAAGGCAAATGCAATGTTAGGTATGATAAAAAGAAATATTAAACATAGGAGCAAGAAAGTGATTGTCAAACTGTATAAAGCATTGGTTAGACCTAGATTGCAGTACTGTGTATAGGTGGGGAGTACTTATAGTAATGCAGATTTAAACATGCTTTGAAAGGAAACATAGAAGTATGACAAAACTAATAATGGGATTCCACAAACAACAGTGGCGCTGACTGTGCTGAAACCTATATGGCAAGACAAGCGGCTCGCCCTCGGCATAAACGTTAGACTAATGCGCTCTCTTGTGCTATCAATATTTCTGTATGCCTACTAGACCTGGACCATTACAGCAGATATCCAGGGCAGAATACATGCAATGGAAATTAGGTGCTATAGAAAACTACTAAATGTTACATATAAAGATCGTGTCACGAACGTAGAAATACGTCAGAGACTTGAAGACGCTATTGCTCCTTTTGAAGATCTGTTCACAGTTATCAAAAGACGAAAGATGGCCTGGTGCGGGCACGTCGCGAGGTCCAACGGAATTACCAACTCTTCTTCTTCTTCTTCGTCGTTCGTTCTCAATATCCCACTATAAAACACTGAAACGGCTTAAGTAGCGGAATGTAGTCCAGAGAACGGAATGCGTTGTGTAGTAGTTTACAGCTTGGCTGCGATATTTGCACCTTTCGGTCCAACACATCCGACTTCAGCAAGCAATTTTTGAGTACCAGGTTAGCATTCCTTCTTCGATCCGTTCTCCTTAGCCAGTCTGCCTGCTGCAGTCTGTTATCCAGGATCACCGCGTGGCGGTGTAGAAGGGTCTTGGCAGCTATGGTTTGCTGGCCCTGACGCTAGCAGTCAGCTATGGGTCACTGGCCACTGCAGCTCATGCGCTGCTCAGCATCTTGATCCCAATTACCAACTCGATACTCTTTGGTTCCGTACCGGGGCAGAGAGGGCCAGGACGTCCAAGTAAGAGAAGGGTGGACAACATCACTGAGTTGTCAGGCCTTGGTCCCGGTGAGATACGACAGGCGGCGACAGACATAGAGGGATGGCGTGGGATTTTGGGAGTGTCTTCGATCAACGACCGTGCCCCAACGACCTGATGGGTAACGGGATGAACTGACCTGAGAATAACATTTATGAGGAAAGAAAAGTCTGCCTACGGTGTCTAGAAAGAGAAGAATTTAGGGTGACTTAACAGGTGTATAAGATAATCACAGGGAAGGTTAAATTAGACCATAACATTTTTTTTTTTCTTCAAATTACAACCACAAAGAAGAACAAGAGGACAGAGCTACAAATTAACTATAGAAACGTCCAGATTGTATATTAGAAAATATATTTTTAGTCAGAGAGTGATGAATGCTTGGAACATTGCCCCAGGAGGTAGTGGAGGCAGGGACACTTACTGCATTTAAAAATAGATTGCGTGTGCATAGATGTTGGAGCAGGGTAATGCAGATGTAACTATTTGAATACATATTCTGATGAGTCTTCAAAACCAGTATTAAGACGTTAAATTTAAGTTAAGGTAAGTTTTATAAACGAGGTCGTCAAAGGGAGGTTCATAGGCGTCTCACTCTCTATAGACTATGCGCGTGGCACCCCGTATGTTTTGACCAGCTCGTCTCCTGTATTTCGACACTGTGTGCTATGGCTGTAAAGGCCAATCCGCGAGAGACATTCCCTGCCACAGATCGTACAACCACACTGAGGAGGCAGAAAACTAAAAACTCATGAAAGTTGTCGTGCCAAGGCTACACCATCCTATAGTCAGGCATGACTGAAATAGTCTGCAACTACTACTACTAATCTAAATCAAAGATAGGATGAGAACAAAAAAACTTTATTTACGTTTGTTTTACATAGCAGTAGCGTGTGCTTATCTGTAGCATTATTTGTGTTGTTCGATCACCGCAATCGATGAGGACCACTTTGTCAACATTCAATGTTCGCTTGCAAATAAACCAATACGCAAATTTGAGTTCTGAATTGTCTGTCGCGCTAAGTACAAGGAAATAGGACATCTGGTACCATTGGAGTTGTAGAAGGGTTTATGTGAGGAGACTTGTTAAGCGATCATCTCTGTATAGCCTAATTTATTCTTGATGCCCGTGGTCTCAGACCACATTCAGCAATAGTGCTGCAACAGTTTGTGCAATTTGTGGCGCTTCCTACCCAGTCATCATGGTTAATACCACACTTGATAAGAGATCTTGTGATGTTTCCACTGCCCATCAATCGATTTCTTTTCATTTTGTAGTTCATCATATAGCAGCTCTTTACATATACGTTGATCCGACATGCGTACCACATGCCCAGCCCATCTCAGCTGTGCTGAACATATCATAGCGTGTATACTTGACATTCCCGATCGCGCTATCATATTTGTATTTCGCGAAGCCAGCCCATGTGGAAGTGGCTCAATTTCCCTACATGACGACTATAGACGGTACAGGTCTCACACGCATATAAAAGAGTAATTAGTATAACTGCAGCGCTGTCCTTCATTTTCCCTCATATATGTATACATATATTCAATTTTGGCTAGAAAATGCAAATACTTTGGTCACATCAAGAGACACAACGGTCTCCAAAGAACAGTAATGGAAAGTATAGTGCCAGGCAAAAGATGAAGGGTAGACCAAGATGAATGTGTATGACTGTGGTGATGGCTGGGTTTTTGGCAAGCGAACGAGTTTCTTTCAGACAGACTCTGATGGGAGCGACGTTCTATAAAGGACATGCTACATGATGATGATGATATAAACATATATATGTAAATACACGAGGATCAGTAGTTAAGTAACAGCAATTGTATTATAAGTTGCGATGGAAGAGTTTGTGCAACGGAAATTCTTATTTCAAGACACGAAATTGCTCTTCTGTAATACCCCATGTACAGTTTATGTCAGTTATAATGCGGCGGCGTAGTCATGTGTCGGCTAGTATTCAGTAGACAATTCAGGATTGTTGCGAACCAAAAGAATCCAACTGCTTAAATGAAATACATCATTACTTTGCAAGGTTGATGCATGTTGTTGATAGTCAAGAAAGTACTGCGAGATCTGTTCCCACAATTGATCATTTCTTGGTTGTCCGCAGGCGTTACTGATCATCTCTCTGCGAACTCGTCGAAAGGTCACAGTGGTTCCTTATTGGAGTCTGTGTGTCCTTCCAACATATTGGAGATTGCGCAGATTGCAGTGATTTATTTCAAGGCGGACAGGTTTGTGTCTGACCTGAGTCTTGCTCTTCAGGGAGGATCTCAGTGTGACGCCACAGATAAGTGGAACGTTATGAAAGGTGCCATCTATAATACAGCACTAGCTACGTTTGGCAGGAGAGAGCGGGCCAATCACGACTGGTTCAATGCACATCTCCAAAGAATGGAGCCAGTAATTGAGGCCAAGCGAGAAGTTTTCTTCAATTATAAGAAATGTCTAAATGAGAGAACGCTTGCTGCCCTCAGGAGGGCCCGAAGCATCAATTGACGAACCGCTAGACAATGCGCGAATGAGTACTGGCAAAAACTGTGTGAAGAAATTTAGTTAAATGCAGAGAGAGATGGAAAATATCCAAAGCATATATAGAGGCATAAAGTTGGCACTGGGTCCTACTGCAAGAGGTCCTGACCCCCTGAAATTTCTGACAGGTGTGAGAATCATGGACCGTGACCATCAGATGGGTGTACCACTGCTCTGCGCTCTACTCTAGGAAAACGGTGGTCTTGTGCAGGGTACAGGTCCTGCATATTATCGAGGAACTTGATATACCACATATTCTGGAAGATCTTGATAAGGCTATAAAATACCTTTCAAATAGCAAAGCACAAGGGGAAGATGGTATCACACTTGCAGACATCAAAAACGAGAAATTAGCACTAGCCCAACCAATGTTTGATCTTCTATGCCTGTGCTGGGAGGAAGGTACAGTTCTCCAAGATATACGTGACGCCATCATTGTGACTATTTACAAAAACAAAGGTGACCGCGGAGACTGAAACACCTATAGATGGATCTGGCTCCTGAGCGTTATAGGCAAAGTTTACGCCCGCATGCTACTAAACAGGTTGAGACTGCTCGCGGACAGGGTGTACCCAGAATTTCAGTGTGGCATTAGAGTAGGTAGATCAACAACGGATATGATTTTTTCGCTTCCCAAAATTCAGCAGATGTTCAGAGAACAAGACCAGCTGCTCTTTATGATGTTTATAGACCTTACAAAGGCCTTTGACTTGGTTAGTTGGAAAGGTCTATTCAAACTTCTCGAGAAGATCGGCTGCCAAGCAAAACTGCGTAGCATGAACATCTCTTTTCACACTGGGCTCAGTACTATACGACCGATCATCTTCATACTCGTTTCCCATCACGAGTGGACTAAAGCAGGGATGTTGTGTACTCGCGCCGACCCTCTTTGGGATCTTACGAATAAATTGCTCAGGATCGACCCATCTGGAGACAGATAGAGGAGCAGATTAACTGCTGGCGCTCTTAGAGGCCTTTATGCTGCAGAGAAAAGAGAACGACTGAAGAGATCAAAGTACAACCAGACAAGCCAGCCTCCTCAGTATCTGTGGCAGGGACTTTCACTCGCGGATCGGCCTTTATGCTGCAGAGAAAAGAGAACGACTGAAGAGATCAAAGTACAACCAGGTAAGCCAGCCTCCTCAGTATCTGTGGCAGGGACTTTCACTCGCGGATCGGCCTTTATGCTGCAGAGAAAAGAGAACGACTGAAAAGATCAAAGTACAACCAGGTAAGCCAGCCTCCTCAGCATCTGTGGCAGGGACTTTCACTCGCAAATCGGCCTTTATGCTGCAGAGAAAAGAGAACGACTGAAAAGATCAAAGTACAACCAGGTAAGCCAGCCTCCTCAGCATCTGTGGCAGGGACTTTCACTCGCGGATCGGCCTTTATGCTGCAGAGAAAAGAGAACGACTGAAGAGATCAAAGTACAACCAGGTAAGCCAGCCTCCTCAGCATCTGTGGCAGGGACTTTCACTCGCGGATCGGCCTTTATGCTGCAGAGAAAAGAGAACGACTGAAGAGATCAAAGTACAACCAGGTAAGCCAGCCTCCTCAGCATCTGTGGCAGGGACTTTCACTCGCGGATCGGCCTTTATGCTGCAGAGAAAAGAGAACGACTGAAAAGATCAAAGTACAACCAGGTAAGCCAGCCTCCTCAGCATCTGTGGCAGGGACTTTCACTCGCGGATCGGCCTTTATGCTGCAGAGAAAAGAGAACGACTGAAGAGATCAAAGTACAACCAGGTAAGCCAGCCTCCTCAGCATCTGTGGCAGGGACTTTCACTCGCGGATCGGCCTTTACAGTAATATCAGACAGTGTCGAAATACAGGAGACGTCTTCTTCTTCTTCTTCTTCTTTGTACGCTGTCAGACGTCAACTTGTATGTGTTCGAAGAAAACAGCGGTCATCCTGAGGCTGACGACACTGCCATATAGATTGTCTAGTGTTGGCACTGGTGATGGCCACATCTGCTTTCTCTGGTCCTCGTATGTCGGGAAATATTGCAGCAGATGTTCAGCGGTCATTTTCCGTGTACCACAGTTGCATTCGTCAGGGCCACCTATCTTCAGTTTATTGAATAGATGGTACCTCGGTCTGTTGTGGCCTGTGCGGAGTCTGAAGACCACGACCTGCGCTCTTCTGCTCAACTGGTAACATGCATCATTTTGTGTAGCCAGTATGTTCTGTTTTCCATTTGGCCATGTATCGGCCCCTAATAAACCTTTGGTGGGATGGAACCCACTGTACCACTACTTTTTTAGTGCGGACTGCTGGAATAGTTGACAGAGTACTGCTCTTAAATCATTAAGTTCTGTATTTTTCTGACATATTTAGTGCTGTAACCACGGACAGGGCATCTTTAAACAGGAATATCTGACTTTCATTGCTTTCGCCTGTGAGCATTGCTTCTACTGTAGCCTTCAGTGCCTCTGCCTCCGCTCTAAAATTGCTTGAGAATTTTTCAGTTGCCTATGTTATTTTTCTGCCATTTTTTAGGCTCAGGTATAACCCTCCCCCTCCATTCTGTGTTGTGTTTGTTACAGAACCGTCGGTGTATGCATGGGTCCAGTCCATGCTTGGGTAGTTTTTCGCTTTGTACCTCAGGGTTATGTCTCTTCTTTCTTTTTTAGTCTGGCTGTTCTTGTTTCCAACACCTGGTATATTTTCTTTCACCTCTGGAATGATATGCTGCTTCCAGGTGGGTTTGCGTAGGTAGAAATTGTCTTTGGTGTTGTCATGGTGTTCATAGGGTCTTCGCTCGTCTTTGCTTTGGCTATTTCTGCAAAGTTTCTCCGCTTTAATTTCCCTTTTCCAAATCTATTTAGTCTCTGATGCATTGGATGGTCTGTCAGTCTTCTGAGTTTCCCTGCTTGCTGCTGGGCTCTGCAGTCTCTTCTGTCGGTCATGGATTACAGATTTGTAATCTGTTCCAGTTCTACAATTGGCGTTGACTTCATGCCTCCTGTTATAACTCTCATCGCTTGGTTTTGAAGTTTGCTAATTGTATCAAAGTTCGCCTTTGCTGCTGTTGTCCATGCCGCAATGCCATACGAACTGGTCTTACTCTTCCAGTGTACAGTTTCTTCAGGAAATACAGGAGACAAGAGCTGTACAAAACGTACAGGGCGCCACGCGCATGGTCTATACAGACTGAGACATTTAATGATGATGATGATGATGATTTGTTTAATTGACTTGTTCTTTCTCAGACCAGCCTGATGTGCTATTATCACATTTTGATCTAGTTTATAAAAGAATAATATAAACTAAGTCTATATGGTAATTATAATCTATATAATTCTTGCTTCTGATTCTAATTTGAGTTGATCTTAATGTTTTAATATTAACCATATCCTACATTAACTTGTAATCTGACTGTGTGTCTTACACTCGGTTTTCACAGATTCCACAAATATATTCAGTATCCTACTCGCACTAAAAGTATCACCAACAACTAAAGAAATAGCATTCAGATTATTATATAATATCAATTCAATACAATAAATCACACATGTCCAAAGCAAGCATATCTAGGTGTAACTTATACTGACAGAACGTATTATAATCTGGAAAAAAAACTTTTAGTTGTTAAATGCAAAACTATAATAAAAATCTTAAGAAACACGTATGCAGACAATAAACAAACATACAAAGACCAATGTAGACATGTTTGGAGCAGTTATGTTAAATAATATCACCAAAACAGATAAACAAATCACTCAAGACAGACTACTAACACTCTTAACACAATTTGGATATGCAGAAATAAAGCAGTATACGAACAAAGAAAACACACCAAAGAACAGTTTAGACACTTACATATT
The DNA here is from genome assembly GCA_036924085.1 of Ariolimax columbianus. NCBI lineage: Eukaryota > Metazoa > Mollusca > Gastropoda > Stylommatophora > Arionidae > Ariolimax > Ariolimax columbianus. Next base: position 45,722,510 of record JAVGWX010000021.1, read on the forward strand.
TGCTCATTGGAAAATTTGTCTTCAGATTTGTTTTGTTCAATTTGAACAGCAATGCCGCTGTATTTGTTTTGTATAGATTGAACAGCAATTGCCCTGTATTTGTTTTGTCCAGTTTCAACAGCAATGTCGTTGTATTTGTTTTGTCTAGTTGGAATGCAAAATATCCTTGTATCTATTTTGTCTAGTGTGAGCAGCAATGTCACTGTATTTGTTTTGACTAATTTAAACAGCAAGATTGCTGTATTTGTTTTGTCTAGTTTGACCAGCAATATCGCTGTATTTGTTTTGTCTAGTTTGAACAGCATTATTGATGTATTTGTTTTATCTAGTTTGAACAGCAATGTCTTTGTACTTGTTGTCTAGTTTGAACAGTAGTGTCGATGTATTTTGTATTGTCTAGTTTGAACAGCATTGTCGCTGTTTTTGTTTCGTCTAGTTTGAACAGCAATGTCGCTGTATTTTTTTGGGCATAGTTTGAACAGCAAAGTCGCTGTATTAGTTTTGTCGTTTGAACAGCAATGTTGCTGTATTTGTTGTGTCTAGTTTGAACCACATTGTCATTGTTATTTGTTTAACAAGAAAAGTCTCTGTTGAAAAATAAAATTTAATGTTAGCCATTTATTTGTTTTAATTAAAAAGAAAATTATTACATTTCTACTTATTAGTGCTAAACAATCATCTTTTCAGTGTCTCCTATTTCAACCTCTCCCTCTCTCTCTTTCTCTCTCATTGTCTTTCTTTTCTTCTTCTTCTTATCTCACCCTCTTTTTCTATCTCATTATCATCGTTCATCTATCATGCTAAATATCAATATACCAATCTCTCTTTCTCCTCTCTATTCCCACATGTTGTCAAATGAAATGTGAATGTGAAAAATACAAAGAAAACATATTTGAGTTATATTTGAAACGGCTCAATAAAACTCAGTGAAAACCTACACTCCATTTTCCCGATTAGGCTTTGTTGAATGCTGGCTTCAAGTCAAGTGCTGCCAATGTTATTGATGTGTACAAGGCATTCATGACTGCAATCTCCTTAATGATGTAGCCCTTATTATAAGAAACTGTGCTTCCAATAATCATTTTGTTAAGGGGAAACACGGGGGAACATAACAAGTGGTTTCTCATTCTTTGATTTTTATTGCAGTGATCTTCACAAATTTTTTAGCCAGCGACCATTTCATTTTTAGAATCTGTTTCTTTTTTTGTTGTTGTTTGTTGTTGTTTTTTTTCCTATTTGTTTGCGGTCGCTTTATTTATCTATTCCCCAAGGCGATGTGCGTTGCACTGTGGTTTTCATTTTGCGTCTGTCGGCCCAGTGCATCCGACTTCAGCATGCATTTCACGTAAGGTTCTGCTCCTACTGCATTTTCTAAGGGTTTGCTTCCCCTTGGTAACGCCCGGTGCTGTGATGGGGATCGAGCCCAGCACCTTCGGTTGTGATTCGTGTCACTCAGCCACTACCTCACGACGTCCCCGTTATTTAACTTGACATGGCTTCTATTTCTCCTATTTTACCCAACTTTCCCGTGACCTAGAGAACTGAAATGTTATAGCCTGCCTCTACTAGTCTACTAGTACGCTATGTTAATATATTTAATTTTCACGGACCCTGAAAGCAATTGGGAAACTATTACCGAAAAGATAATTTTTTACAAATTGTCTTTGTTTAGTCCAATTTACTAAGTGCAAGCAAATGAAGAAATGTCGATTGAATACTGATTAATATTTCCAACTCGGGATCAGGATGCTGAGCAGCGCATGAGCTGCAGTTGTCAGCGACCCATAGCTGCCAAGAGCCTTCTACACCTCCACGCGGTGATCCTGGATATCAGACTGCAAAAGGGCAGACTGGCTAAGGAGAAGGGATCGAAGAGGGAATGGTAACCCGTACTCAAAAATACTTGCTGGTAGGATGTGTTGGACCGAAAGGTGCAAATATCGCAGTCAAGCTGTACACTATGACACAACGCATTCCGTTCTCTGGACTGCATTCTGCTACTTAAGCCTTTTCAGGGTTTGATATCGGGAGATTGAGAACGAAGAAGCCAAGCCAAGCCATATTGCTCACTCGAGCTCGCCCCAGAATTCTTCGTCACGACGTGGAACACTATTGTCGGAGGGCCGGCAACAACGTTGTGTTTGTAAAGAGCAAGAAATGCGTCCCTTAGACATAGGCTTTGTTGATAAAATAATCAGATAATAAGTTCATTTCACGAAAGAATAGTTTCCTTTTCAGTGATATTCTTATAATTTTCAAATTTAATTAGTCAAAAAGTAAAGGTGGAAATTAGAGATTCATCCAACATTAAAATAATGACCTTGTTCAACAGATCTTCACTGTCCTTAACAAACATTAAAAAAAACAAAAATAATTAAACTTAATTGAATTAAGGAAGTAAATACAATAACATTTGTGTAATGTACATGTGTTAATGATATGTAATATTTTAGGTTTGTTACCAAATATCCGATAGAGGAAACAAGCCTCCAGACACGAATTCACAAACGAAACGCCACAATGAAAACATTACACTCATAACTTAACATAACTTAACATAACTTAACTTAACTTATCGTCTTTATACTGGTTTAGAACACGCTGCAGAGTCTGTATACAACCAATTTCATTTACATTACCTGGCTTTAAAAGCTATTCCCAACCAATTTATTCATAAATGTATTAATTGTCCCTGCCTCCACTACCTAATACGGCAATGCATTCCACGCTTTCACAACTTTCTGACTAAAAAATATAGTTCGTAATATCTAATCTCGACCTCTCTTTAGTTTTGTAGCTATGCCCTCTTGTTCTTATAAGTGGTTGTATTTTTAAAAACGTGTTATAGACTAATGTATCCATTCCTCTGATTATCTTATAAAACTGTATTAAGCCACCTCGAATTCTTCTCTTTTCTAGAAACTGTAGGCCTGGTTTTCCGAGTCTTATCTCATAACTGTAATTCTAGAATCCCATTATCAACCTTGTTTTTTTTTCTGTATTCATGTTGGCCCATACAAATGTCTTAGAATAAATAAAAACTTCAACCGAAAAACGCGCGAGGCAGTGTATCCTTAGGGCGAAACGTCTGCAATAGTTGTCCATCACAAGTGATGAAGACCACTCTCTTTGTTCAGCCGTGTGGACAGTCGTATCTCCTGCTGTGTCCATCCATCACAAGTGATGAAGACCACTCTCTTTGTTCAGCCGTATGGACAGTCGTATCTCCTGCTGTGTCCATCCATCACAAGTGATGAAGACCACTCTCTTTGTTCAGCCGTGTGGACAGTCGTATCTCCTGCTGTGTCCATGATGTTCGTCCATCACAAGTGATGAAGACCACTCTCTTTGTTCAGCCGTGTGGACAGTCGTATCTCCTGCTGTGTCCATGATGTTTGTCCATCACAAGTGATGAAGACCACTCTCTTTGTTCAGCCGTGTGGACAGTCGTATCTCCTGCTGTGTCCATCCATCACAAGTGATGAAGACCACTCTCTTTGTTCAGCCGTGTGGACAGTCGTATCTCCTGCTGTGTCCATCCATCAAAAGTGATGAAGACCACTCTCTTTGTTCAGCCGTGTGGACAGTCGTATCTCCTGCTGTGTCCATCCATCACAAGTGATGAAGACCACTCTCTTTGTTCAGCCGTGTGGACAGTCGTATCTCCTGCTGTGTCCATCCATCACAAGTGATGAAGACCACTCTCTTTGTTCAGCCGTGTGGACAGTCGTATCTCCTGCTGTGTCCATCCATCACAAGTGATGAAGACCACTCTCTTTGTTCAGCCGTGTGGACAGTCGTATCTCTTGCTGTGTCCATCCATCACAAGTGATGAAGACCACTCTCTTTGTTCAGCCGTGTGGACAGTCGTATCTCCTGCTGTGTCCATCCATCGCAAGTGATGAAGACCACTCTCTTTGTTCAGCCGTGTGGACAGTCGTATCTCCTGCTGTGTCCATCCATCACAAGTGATGAAGACCACTCTCTTTGTTCAGCCGTGTGGACAGTCGTATCTCCTGCTGTGTCCATCCATCACAAGTGATGAAGACCACTCTCTTTGTTCAGCCGTGTGGACAGTCGTATCTCCTGCTGTGTCCATCCATCACAAGTGATGAAGACCACTCTCTTTGTTCAGCCGTGTGGACAGTCGTATCTCCTGCTGTGTCCATCCATCACAAGTGATGAAGACCACTCTCTTTGTTCAGCCGTGTGGACAGTCGTATCTCCTGCTGTGTCCATGATGTTCGTCCATCACAAGTGATGAAGACCACTCTCTTTGTTTAGCCGTGTGGACAGTCGTATCTCCTGCTGTGTCCATCCATCACAAGTGATGAAGACCACTCTCTTTGTTCAGCCGTGTGGACAGTCGTATCTCCTGCTGTGTCCATGATGTTCGTCCATCACAAGTGATGAAGACCACTCTCTTTGTACAGCCGTGTGGACAGTCGTATCTCCTGCTGTGTCCATGATGTTCGTCCATCACAAGTGATGAAGACCACTCTCTTTGTTCAGCCGTGTGGACAGTCGTATCTCCTGCTGTGTCCATCCATCACAAGTGATGAAGACCACTCTCTTTGTTCAGCCGTGTGGACAGTCGTATCTCCTGCTGTGTCCATCCATCACAAGTGATGAAGACCACTCTCTTTGTTCAGCCGTGTGGACAGTCGTATTTCCTGCTGTGTCCATCCATCACAAGTGATGAAGACCACTCTCTTTGTTCAGCCGTGTGGACAGTCGTATCTCCTGCTGTGTCCATCCATCACAAGTGATGAAGACCACTCTCTTTGTTCAGCCGTGTAGACAGTCGTATCTCCTGCTGTGTCCATCCATCACAAGTGATGAAGACCACTCTCTTTGTTCAGCCGTGTGGACAGTCGTATCTCTTGCTGTGTCCATCCATCACAAGTGATGAAGACCACTCTCTTTGTTCAGCCGTGTGGACAGTCGTATCTCCTGCTGTGTCCATCCATCACAAGTGATGAAGACCACTCTCTTTGTTCAGCCGTGTGGACAGTCGTATCTCCTGCTGTGTCCATCCATCACAAGTGATGAAGACCACTCTCTTTGTTCAGCCGTGTGGACAGTCGTATCTCCTGCTGTGTCCATCCATCACAAGTGATGAAGACCACTCTCTTTGTTCAGCCGTGTGGACAGTCGTATCTCCTGCTGTGTCCATCCATCACAAGTGATGAAGACCACTCTCTTTGTTCAGCCGTGTGGACAGTCGTATCTCCTGCTGTGTCCATCCATCACAAGTGATGAAGACCACTCTCTTTGTTCAGCCGTGTGGACAGTCGTATCTCCTGCTGTGTCCATCCATCACAAGTGATGAAGACCACTCTCTTTGTTCAGCCGTGTGGACAGTCGTATCTCCTGCTGTGTCCATCCATCACAAGTGATGAAGACCACTCTCTTTGTTCAGCCGTGTGGACAGTCGTATCTCCTGCTGTGTCCATCCATCACAAGTGATGAAGACCACTCTCTTTGTTCAGCCGTGTGGACAGTCGTATCTCCTGCTGTGTCCATCCATCACAAGTGATGAAGACCACTCTCTTTGTTCAGCCGTGTGGACAGTCGTATCTCCTGCTGTGTCCATCCATCACAAGTGATGAAGACCACTCTCTTTGTTCAGCCGTGTGGACAGTCGTATCTCCTGCTGTTTCCATCCATCACAAGTGATGAAGACCACTCTCTTTGTTCAGCCGTGTGGACAGTCGTATCTCTTGCTGTGTCCATCCATCACAAGTGATGAAGACCACTCTCTTTGTTCAGCCGTGTGGACAGTCGTATCTCTTGCTGTGTCCATCCATCACAAGTGATGAAGACCACTCTCTTTGTTCAGCCGTGTGGACAGTCGTATCTCTTGCTGTGTCCATCCATCACAAGTGATGAAGACCACTCTCTTTGTTCAGCCGTGTGGTCAGTCATATCTCCTGCTGTGTCCATCCATCACAAGTGATGAAGACCACTCTCTTTGTTCAGCCGTGTGGACAGTCGTATCTCCTGCTGTGTCCATCCATCACAAGTGATGAAGACCACTCTCTTTGTTCAGCCGTGTGGACAGTCGTATCTCCTGCTGTGTCCATCCATCACAAGTGATGAAGACCACTCTCTTTGTTCAGCCGTGTGGACAGTCGTATCTCCTGCTGTGTCCGCTGAAATGGGTGACTTGCGCGGAGATTTGGATTAAAGTGAGGAAGAAACTGCGCCTTTTGTCAACCTCACTCACAGAGCCTAAGCTACCTTTTGCCAGTGGCAAGACATTCATCGAGACGACTGGAGATAGCATAGGATGCAGATTTTGTCTCAGGGTTACCACCGAAGCCTTTCCGTAAACATGTAACTATTGTAACCCACAGGGTAGAAAGGTAAAAAGGCATCTAACGCAGTTTGTCGTGCCTTTTCGATAACCACGTATGGACAACACTCAGCGTGTGAGTGAGTCTGGCATCTCTCCCCAGCTGTATTCAGCTCATCATAGTAGCATCTAAAATTCCCACACGCCAAATTCGTGAAGTTGAACCGGCAGAACTAACCCGACAGAGGTATAATTGGTTTAAGCGTAGTTCCATTCACTGATTCAGCCGGCATCCAGACCAGGATAAACGGATGGAAGAAATCACAAAAAAAGAACGAAATAACAAGTCCCGACAGAAAACATCACCACGTTTCCGTGAACACAAGTGTAAGCCGTCGACTAGTGTGAATTCCAGGCAAATCCGTGGTCTGGCGGCATCCATAATGATCCAAAACAGTAGAGAAATGTAGACTCGCAGCCAGTTATGGCGCCATCTTTGCCAGATTGCACCACAATCTCAACAAACACATGGTTCGAATCCCGCTTTGCCCAGTTTGGCAGTCGGTAATTGTTTTCTCGTTACAATCGATCTTTCACGTACGGAAAGTAATGACAACCTACCGTATTGCCTTAGTATCTTACATCAGACAAATAGGTTGGTAGTTGTAAGAGACGACGCTCCTTCAAATGACACGATACTTACATTTACCAATAAAAAATTTTTTCAAGTGGATCTTCTGGTAAAAATATTACCCGATCTCTGTGTAATGAGATCGGACTCCCGTGTTTAGTGCCGAGTACGTTAAAAATACCTCGGAAGTTAGAAATGGAACAGAGTAAGCGTAAGGCCGCTGCCCGGAAATAATTCAAAATTCTATTTAAAAATGTACCCAAATTAATTGTACCTTCCCTCAGGCCTAGTTCTTATTTTGTAGTCGATATGTACTTCTACAGGGGCAGATGCCCCTGTGCAGGTCCCAGCTCTAGCCTGTGCAGATCCCAGCTCTAGCCTGTGCAGGTCCCATCTCTAGCCTGTGCAGATCCCAGCTCTAGCCTGTGCAGATCCCAGCTCTAGCCTGTGCAGATCCCAGCTCTAGCCTGTGCAGATCCCAGCTCTAGCCTGTGCAGGTCCCATCTCTAGTCTGTGCAGGTCTCAGCTCTAGCCTGTGCAGGTCCCAGCTCTAGCCTGTGCAGGTCCCAGCTCTAGCCTGTGCAGGTCCCAGCTCTAGCCTGTGCAGATCCCAGCTCTAGCCTGTGCAGATCCCAGCTCTAGCCTGTGCAGGTCCCATCTCTAGTCTGTGCAGGTCTCAGCTCTAGTATAAGCTGGATGTAACCGAGAGAAAGATTTCCTGCTTAGCGGGCTAGGCTCGAGCAGCTTATTAGTCCGTTACTCTGTGACAACTAACGCGAAGGGTGGTTAACCGATGTGTGAATCCATCTTAAAAGATTCAAACACTAGAGCAAAGTAGACCCGTAGCCTGTTAGGCGCCACCTATGCTGCTCCTAACAAACCACTTAACCCTAGTAGGCAGAAGGAAATTTTAAATACTTGCTTCGGATAGCATTCGACTACCTGACATTAAACATGTCTGTTTTAATTCCAGGATTTCAAGCCTACAGTGTTTCTGAAAATTGCGAATAATCGATGTCCTATATGACGGACGCAATACGTACATGTATACGATCCTAGTGGTCCGTCAGGGTCTTTGTGATTGACAAGGACAATAAATGCAAAACTGACCCACATGGAGCATGTCGTAAGAGGTGACTTACTGTGTGACATGGCATAAGACCGGCCATGGTTAGGTGGTTTGTTAAGATCAGATGACGTCTAGCAGGCTGCGTGTCTACTTTGTTATAGTGTTTGAGCATATTAAGATATACTCACATATCGGTTAACCATCTTCCGCTCTACTTTTCCCAACTCGGCTGAGTTATAGGCTGCTTAAACCGAGCCCACCACGCAGCAAATCGTCCTGCCGACCACATTCAGCTGACCACAGAGCTGGCCCTGGATATTTGCATCCGCCGCTGTCTAAGTACAGGTCGACTAAGTGGGACCTGCACAAGGGCATCCGCCCCTGATGAAGTATAGGTTGACTAAGAATAAGACGTCCATGGATTCATAAACAGATTGTGGGGTTTAACCTGCCGACATGCTCCAGTTACAGCATCAGCATAGAACCAAAGGTAACTTGAGGATATGGGCGTATCAACTTGGAATATGTTGTATCTTTAAATCGTTCAATACGCAAGAAATATATCACCAACACAATACACGATTCTCCGTCCCTTTCTTTGCCTCACTCTTTATATTCGATCTCTAACTCTCTCTCTATCTCTATCTCTCTCTCTTTCTCTCTCTCTCTTTCTCTCTCTCTCTCTCCTCCATTCACACAAAGAATTGTATCCTAGCTTCGTTAGAAGTGTTACATTTTGTATTAGACACAAATGTATAACTATTTTATTGTACATCAAAAATCATAATTTTATATAATTCATTAAACAAACTGTGCAACGAATTTATTTACATCGGTCGAAGGGTTTTCAAATGGCAGAAAAATAACACTGTCATTCGCTACTGGTAAGTACACAAGCAATTTCAGAGCGGAGGCAGAGGCACTGAGGGCGGCAGTGGAAGAAATGGTGACACACAGTGAAAATGAGAGCCATATAGTCCTGCTGACAGATGCTCTCGCCGTAGTCACAGCGCTAAAAAGCCAGAAAAACACTGAGCTTAATGACTTAAGAGCAGCACTCTGCAAACTGTGCCAGCAGTCCGCACCAAAAAGGGTAGTGGTACAGTGGGTCCCATCACACTGCAACATCCAAGGCAACGAGGAGGCAGACAGACTGGCAAAAGAAGGTGCAAGACTACCACAAACAGATACCAGTATGACGTACGAAGAGTCAAAACGGCTTATCAAAGCCAGATACATGACCAAATGGGAAACCGAACATACTAGTTACACCAAAAACGATGCCTATTACCAGTTGAACCGAAAAGAGCAGGTCGTTGTCTTCAGACTTCGCACTGGCCACAATAGACTGAGGTACCACCTATTCAACAAATTGACGATAGGGTGTACCGACGAATGCCCGTGCGGTACTGGTAAAATGACCGCTGAACATCTGCTGCAGAACTGCCCGACATACGAGGATCAGAGAGAGCAGATGTGGCCATTACCAGTGGAACTGCAAGACAAGCTCTATGGCAGTGGCGACAGCCTCAGGATGACCGCCGCTTTTTTCTAAAAAATAATGGTTACTGTCTGACTGCGTACGCAGAAGAAGAAGAAGAAGAAGGTCGAAGAGTTTTAAAGGCTGAGGACTAAAGGTCACTTCTCCACTATTGTCGCTACGTCGTGTGCCGGCTATATTTGTTTATTTCCTTCCGCCTTGCTCCAATAGAAAAACATGAGATTCGAACCACTGCTTTCCTTTGAACAAGCAGTCATGGTAACTATACAATGTATTACCATAAATATCACAAGAGACTTAACTTAATATCTTAATACTGGTCTAGAAGACTCTGCAGAGTATGTTTCATTAACATTACTTTGCTCTAAAAGCTATGCGCATCCAATTTATTCTTAAATGCATTAACTGTCCCTGGTTCCAGTACCTTCCGTGGCAATGCATTCCAAGCATTCACCGTTCTATGATTAAAAAAATATGTCTTAATATCTAATCTGGACCTATATTTAGTTAATTTGTAGCTATGCCCTCTTGCTCTTGTGGGTGATTGTAATTTGAAAAACTTGTTATAGTCTAATGTATCCTTTCCTTTGATTATCTTATAAACCTGTATTAAGTCGCCTCGAATTCTTCTCTTTACACTGAAGACCAGTGTTTACGAGTCTGTCCTCATAACTGTAATTCTGGAATGCCACTATCATTTTTTGTTGTTTTTTGTTTGAAAAAATCTTTATTGCACAATTTTAAAACAAAATGTTGTGTGATGTGAAATGAAGTGAGGTGAAAATTCCCATGAGATGAAACGTCAGATGGTGGGAGTTACACTTTGTGAGGTGAAAGGTGACATTCATTTATTTGTGAAAGCCTAAATGAATGTACATATAAATGAATGCCAAAATAAAATAATGCACATGTGTACTTGCTGATACATACCTATTCATTTTGCATATACATATATCTTTTCACACCCACAGGCACATATCCACAGGCACATATATATATATATATATATATATATATATATATACACACATGCGCACACACATATATACGTATATGCATATATACCCACTCATGCTTACACCCATTTATACATACGTACATACATACATACATACATGCATTCATCCGTCTATCCATCCATCCCTCCATACATACATATATACGTATACACACACATACACACAAACACGCACACTTATGTACACATGTACATACACACATATATATGTACGTATGTGTACATGAATAAACTTACGTACCCACATACATATATGCAACATGTGTACATATCCGTACATACATATTTGCTTATACACACACATTTGTATATATATATATGTGTATATATATATATATATATATATATATATATATATATATATATATATATATATATATATATATATATATATATGTATTATATTATTCTAAAAAGGCTATAGAGTCATAAAGGTTTTGTGTACTTGTACAGTAGTCAAGGGGGTATGTAATGTATGGCCTACATTAGAACCATTCTTTACCCTAGGATTCCTGTCAGTCCACTATGCCATAAAAAAACTCCGCCTATTTCCTGTCCATTGTCCTTTTAGTCCAGACTGAGCAACTGACCGGTGGAGGAAAGGACCACCATAAAACTGGTGAATTGAAAAGACAGGAGATAGGATTTGACCGCTGGGGGAGTGTTTGAGTGATTTAGTTCAGCAGAGAAGCCACCCCTCAGTTGGAAAGGGGGAAATTGATACTTTCCTGCTCTGTGAACTGTTTAATAATGCTATTTTTGGTTGTCGGGTTTTGGGAGAAAAAGGTGGGATAGTCCGAAAACGGCATACATTCATTCACTCTTTTCCCCATTAATAAATTTTTTTCCTGTTTGACTTGGCAAGAGAAATTTAAGTTTAAATTGAAATTGAAAGTTGAAATTGAAAAAGATGAAGCATATTTTAACATACATATTTCCAGTACAACATTTACATTTGTATGTCGCTACTGGACAACGCCTTTCTCATGAACATGTGTAGTAGAGAATCCCACTATCAACTTTTTCGCTTTTTTATATCCCTTCTATGATAAAGACTTTCCACCTGTACACAGTACCCCAATCTAGGTCTAATAATGCTTTATACGGTTTGACTATCACTTCCTTGCTTCTATTTTTAATATTTTTTTTCATCATACCTAACATTGCATTTGCCTTTTTCAGTGCTACATAAACTTGCTCACTCACCTTACATGTATGATCTACTATAACCCCTTGGTCCCTTTCCTTATCTATCTTTCTAATATTGTTCTCACCATTTATGTAAATATCTCCCATATTGCAATGGAGCGAGAAAAAGCGGAGAAACATAACAGCAAATAGAATCAATCCTCATGCATGGCTGATACAAATACACTGTCCGTGATACGCCAAGATGGTCTCAACACATACAGACCGCTATAAAACAAGCTTAAGATCACGAGAGAATCGAAGAAATATGTGGACTGATGGTGTAAAGGGTTATTGGGGCTGTAAACAGAGATAGACTTCGTCTTCCTGGCAGCAGGTACATCTGGCCCGTAAGAATTCCAAGATTACTAGTGTCCCAATACGATGTGGATCGTGATGATGATGATGATGATAGACAATGAGATTAGCAACTCGATTTCTTAAGCGACAGTTCCGTATTCACTACCGGAACTGAAAAATAGTATTTGTATACCAACTCTCTACTACCAGTGTCATGTATGGATTCCCACTAAGGCAAAAGAAAGAAAAATCATGGTATGCGAACAGAGGGAATTTATGTCGGGGTCACAGGGCTGGCTACTGGACGGCGTGGGCTAGTGGTTAGGTGACACGGCTCCCAACCAGGAAGTGCTGGGTCGATCCCCATCACAGCACCGGCCGTTACCCCGGGGAAGCAAACCCGTAGAACATGCAGGAAGAAGCAGAACCTCACATAAAATGCATGCTGAAGTTGGATGCACTGGGCCAACAAGAGCAAAATAAAAACCACAGTGCAACGCACACCACCTTGTGGATAAGAGAAATAAAGGAACGAAAAAAAGCTATAAAAAAAACAAGGCTGGGTAGAGTACGAAAGGAAATAATCCGACAGAACAACGTGCAATGACATACAATAGAAGAGAGAGAATAGAATTGTTCGGACATCAGACAAGAATGCTACCAAAGTTACCAGACTGCTCGTATCTATAATACCAGAAATCAAGGTTTACAGAGCAAGACCACGAAAAAGATGGATAGATGGTGTCAGCGACACATTGCAGAAACACGGAATGACAACAACATCAGCGTCAGAGCTGGCACACGACAGAAAACTACACCTCCCCATGACTTCTAACTACACAAATGCAAAGAAGATGGTGATGACTCCGATATACTTTTCCTTGAAATATTTAATCTCCACTATATTCCAGGAAATGGTCGTGTCTAAACTATTCGATCATTGATCACAATTTTACCGCCCAGGAAGTATTGATTGCCACGCTATCTGACAGAAGAGTTAGGAAGAATAATTGAAACTCCAACCGCGAGTAATGGATTCGACTAAAACCTTTCCATGAATGCTAGGCAATAATTGAAAACAGTTCACCCAAACAGAAGAGTGAAAATTCTCAGAAATCATTGAATACTGGAGCAGTTTCTAGTGTGTAATTTTCTCTAAGGACACTTCTTGGAAAATTGCACTGAAGTTATTCGTGATTCTAGTTTCCCAGAAATCAATTCAGAGAATACATTAGCAGATAGAATACTAAAATCCCAATTTCATCCTAGGATCACGGCTTTTCATCTGCTGTTTCCTCTATTGTGAGCTAGATACTAATTTGTCTGTCAGTATTCTTTATCTTTTTTTTCTCTGTTGTTTTTCAGTCTAATTTCTTTTTCTTCTCCCTCTTCTTATTTCGCCTTCTTAATTCTTCTTCTTCTTCTTCTTCTGCGCTTGTTGTTTTTCGTTTTCTTTTATGATATTATTTCTTCTTCTTCTTCTTCTTCTTCTTTCTTCATTTTTCTCCTTTTCTTCAGTTTTTTTCTTCTTAATCTTTATATCATGTTTCTTCTTCTTTTTCCTTTGATCTATTTCGCCCCTATTTACTTTTTTTTAAAAATCCTTAGCGGTGTTCGTTGACAAGATTTTGGAAACCTTCAACTTTATATTAATTTGATTATATTTGTGGATCCTGATGCTGTATATTGGGAAGAAAATATCCAGGCTGCTGCATTTTATTATGGGTTTAAGTGTTGCTTATGAGATATGCTGGGAGCGAAGAGTAATGTGGTTCAGGTGAAAAATATTGGCAAAGGCCTTCACTTCACGTTGCTATTTGTGCTCCTCGAAATGGTAGTCGCAGCCGTCTTGCCAGCTAGGTGGGGTTCCACACAGTAATCCCCATAGCGGTGTGCTTAATGAAAAATCTCGCATTTCGCTACAGCCAGGCAGGACCTAGGTCTACTGTCTCAAGCACACCTCGAGATATAACGATTAAAGGTGAGGGTTCGGCTTCATCACCCCGGGTTTCCCCGTATGGATCAGTCTCTCTCAGCAGAAAGGTATTCTCTCCTGCCGAGAGCATCGCACAGAGCACGAACTCCGTAGCTCCAGCAATGTACCCAGGGATCTCTCGAAAAATTGACATTATTATCCGTCAGTCGTAGCTCGAATTCGAACCTCGACCGTCTGAACACGAGGCAAACGGCTTGACCACTTCGCCACAGAGACCCCCTACCTCGAGACCATAGTGCCACTGAACCTTGCTACCAAAGAAACATCATCAAGAGTCACCTCATCATGACTAGATTCCAATAACATCATAACTACTCATCATCAGGTTTGTAATATCTGGCTAATGGCTTCCGTCTTACGCATTGTGACGTTCGTCCATCGCATGTGATGAAAACCAACCACTCTATTTGTTCAGCCATGTGAACAGTCTTTTTGTCTTGCTGTGTCTGCTGAAATGAATAGTTTGGGATCAAGGTGCTGAGCAGCGCATGAGCTGTAGTGGTCAGCGACCCATAGCTGACTGCTAGCGTCAGGGCCAGCGAACTAGAGCTCCCAAGTTCCTTCTACACCTCCTGGATAATAACAGCTGCAGCAGGGCAGACTGGCTAAGGAGAAGGGATCGAAGAGGGAATGCTAACCCGGTACTCAAAAAATGTTTGCTGAAGTCAGATGTTTTGAACCGAAAGGTTCAAATATCGCAGTCAGGCTGTAAAATACGAGACAACGCATTTCATTCTCTGGACTACATTCTGCTACTTAAGCCCATTCAGGATTTGATAGCGGGAGACTGAGAACGAACGAAGCCAATATAAGCCAAATGAGTAATTTGCGCTGTGATTTTGATTAAAGTAAGCAAGCAACTGCGCCTTTTGTGAACTTTACTCTCTAGGCCTGAACTACTCTTCGCAAGTGGCAAGATTTTATCGAGACGATTGGAGACAGCACATGATGCAAAAGGTCGCTAATCTCGTCAAGTAGACGTGTGAACTAGACCGTGAAAATACGACACAATGCTAATTCATATGGTCGATTTTCAGGCCAAGATAATCGGAAGGAAAGAAACACGAAAAAAATGAATGAATTAACCAGTCAAAATGGAAAATAACGACTCGTGTCCATGAACACAAGTGTAATTTGTTGATTAGTCAGAAAATTCAGGCAAATCCCTGGCCTGGCAGCATCCAGAGTGAACTAAAACACCAGAGCAATGTAGAACCGCAGCCGGTAGGGCGCCATCTTTGCCGCATTGTATTGTCTTTGTGATTGGCGATGTTTCTTCGTTAGCCCCTTTTCCCGTAACAAAGACTTTGTGGTCGCTGATGTGCAGAGAAGATGGCGTCTAACAAACCGCAGGTGTAATTTTGCTCTCGTGTTTTGATCCATTATGGATGCCGCCAATACACTTATCTTAATGGGATTCATAAAAGCCAACATTTTATATTTCTGTCCACGGAAATGTGTTGCTGTTGTCCATTTGGATTAGTTAAACCCTTTCATTGTGTACTGTTTTTCACTTCGATTATCTTTGTATGGTCATCGGCTATTTGAAATAGTATTTTGGCCACCTTGTGTCGTATTTCCATAGGCCAGTGTACACGGTTGAACTTCACGAGACTGGCACCGTTCGTTATGTTTGCAGACATTGCTGGTTTTGGTGTGGCTGGGTAATGTGCACACGGGCCATTAATGGTCTAACCCATGGCCGTGAGAGATTGCGCCCTGCTTGGTTAGCAGCGTGCCCATGTCACATTGCTCATACACCGAGCATTTACTCTTGGGCTTACAGGAATGAAAAGACAATAAAGGAGAAGAGGACACTGGTTGTGTATTAAGTCATTAAGTCAAGTCGAGTCAAGTTAGGTCATGTCAAGTCGAGTTATATTAGGTCAACTCAAGTTAGATCATGTCAAGTCAAGTTATGTTAGGTCAAGTTAAGTTAAGTATACTCTATTTAGGCCATGTCAACTCAAGTTAAAGTATGTCAAGCCAAGTTATGTCAAGTCAAGTTAAACTATGTCGATTCAAGTTAAGTTAAGTCAAGTTAAATTAAGTCAACTAAAGTGAAGTTAGATCATGTCAAGATAAGTCAACTTAAATTGGGCCAAGTCAAGTTCAACAATGTCGAGTCAAATTACGTTAGGTCAAGTCAGGTCAAGGTAAGGCAGCTAAATTCAACTAAAGTTAAGAAATGGTAAGTCAAGTTAAGTTAACTCATATTGGGTCAAATTAAGTCAAGTTCAACTATGTCGAGTCAAGTTATGTCAAGTCAAGTTAAACTATGTTGAGTCAAGCTACGTTAGATCAAGTTAAGTCACATCAAGTCAACTAAAGTTATAGAAATGCCAAGTGAAGTCATGTTAAGTTTGGTTAACTCAAGTTGGGATAAGTCAAGTTAAACTATCTCCAGTCAAGTTATGTCAAGTCAAGTTTTAATCTCTTTTAAGTCAAACTAATTTGGGTCAAGTCAAGTTGAGTTAAGTGAATTCAAGTCAACTAAAGTTAAGAAATGCCAAGTCAAGTTAAGTTAAGACAACTCAAGTTAGGCTACGTCAAGTCAAGTCAAATTAATCTAGGCAGTCAAGTCAGGTTAAGTTACGTCAAGTCAAGTTAGGTTAAGTCAAGTCAATCCAACTCAGTTTACGAAAACTCAAGTCAAATTAAGTCAACTCAACTTAGACCAAGGGAAGTCAAGTTAACCTAGGCCAGGTCAAATCAAGTAGGTTAAAACAAGTCCAGTCCAGCCAACTCAATATACGTCAACTCAAGTCAGGTCAAGTTGAATCAGGTCAAGTCAAGTTACAGTGCTTCGCTTCTTGTTTCTGTCCATGTGAGGCAGCTTATTCATACCTACTTATGTTTCAATCTACTGTTGACCTTTATTACCACAGCTTCCATGTATTTCCACACTTGATGATCTGCAGTGGTTCTTTTTACATTATGGATGTATAGAAGAACGTTTTGTTTCGGGCCCTCGTGGTTGTACCCAACACAATACAAAGCTTCTCGTCAGGACACCATCAAGGGAACCACATTCTATGAATTCCACCTAGTTGGTCAGGCTGATGTAATAAAGCCTGTTTGCAGGTGCCCGCTGCGGGGACGTAATTTAGTACGGGACAGTTTGATGTATCTCCTCCTGACTCGAACGATAGATTGGAACAAATTATCCATACCATAGGCATAAGACACGATCAATCTACTATGTTACTCATGAACAGCGATTTTAATCAATATTGATTGAACCCTTCGATCTCACCGGACAAACAAAGTCACTGCGTGCGCTTATTGTTTCACGACCATTGTGCTGAGCTGTAGTCCAGACCTGACTGGCTCCAAACACGAACAATGAAAGCGTGATGTAGTTGATAGTTTTTTTCCATTCCAATTACTGTCTGATAATCGCGGGTCAAATCCGTCCTTTGTGCGAGTAACCTTAATCGAATGTTGATGCTTTATTCTGATCTAGTTCTTGGTAGCGTTTTCTATGTAGTTAATAATTTAACACTTTACAAACAGTTAAGTTAGTATTACGTAATCTATCAATTATGATTAAACACGCTTACTTTGTTTACGTTCCATGCAAAGCTTGACCTTTCCAGTGGCAAATATGCACACAAAAACGCACACACAAACCTGCAGCTCCGCACAAGTCATATATATATATATACGAGGTGGAGCCAAATGAAAACGTTAAAAGTTAGACAGAATTTAGAAAAACAAAGTCTTTGTATTGTAATTTGGAATATGGTTGCTACGGATGTCAAAAGTGTCCTGCACATGCCATCAAGGTACAGACGAACATCATGACGTGATAATTGTAATTAATAGATGGCCGCACCACTATTGACATGCACCAAAGTAGAGCAATAATAGATGGCCGCTCCACTATTAACATTCACCAAAGTAGAACAATAATAGATGGCCGCTCCACTATTGACATGCACCAAAGTAGAGCAATAATAGATGGCCGCTCCACTATTGACATGCACCAAAGTAGAGCAATAATAGATGGCCGCTCCACTATTGACATGCACCAAAGTAGAGCAATAATAGATGGCCGCTCCACTATTAACATGCACCAAAGTAGAGCAATAATAGATGGCCGCTCCACTATTAACATGCACCAAAGTAGAGCAATAATAGATGGCCGCTCCACTATTGACATGCACCAAAGTAGAGCAATAATAGATGGCCGCTCCACTATTGACATGCACCAAAGTAGAGCAATAATAGATGGCCGCTCCACTATTGACATGCACCAAAGTAGAGCAATAATAGATGGCCGCTCCACTATTAACATGCACCAAAGTAGAGCAATAATAGATGGCCGCTCCACTATTAACATGCACCAAAGTAGAGCAATAATAGATGGCCGCTCCACTATTGACATGCACCAAAGTAGAGCAATAATAGATGGCCGCTCCACTATTAACATGCACCAAAGTAGAGCAGCGATCTGATTATTCTGTGTTTTTTTTTTTTAGCAGCGACAAGGTGAAAACTACAGCAATCCATCCGCAAACGAAGGTGCTGCACACCTTTCACTGAAGCCGGTGTGCATAATCAATCGTCGAGTTTCCTTTACAATGGACTCAGGGGTCACTGCTCGTTATGCCTGACCCGTTCGAGGACAGTCTGTCACATAACTCACACTTTTGGAACTTCCTACTCTACTCATACACTTTCTGGAGTGAAAGGCATGGTGTTTTTATAATTTATGTCCCACTTTTCAGGTATTAATTTCAAGCCCCCGTATATACATATTTATATAAACCTTAAATGTTAAAGTACTATACATGCGTATATATGTGTGTGTGTATATATATATATATATATATATATATATATATATATACACACACACACACACACTTACACACACACACACACACTCACGATTTCTGCTCAAAACGTTTAAAAACTTGTATAATTGCCCACCGATGTCATATCACAGAAGCTGTCTGTTATTTGCGCTGAATAATGACGACTTTAATAGAGTAAAGCTACCATTTCCTGTCTTTTTTGTTTATCTTGTGACTGATTTTCGTACTATGTTTAATTTTGCATATTGTGTTATACGTTCATCGAAATGTCTGAATGCCATAAAAAGCGAATCAACATTATGTTTTTCCTTCAAATTCCGGCAGAGGTAACGGAGACGCGTGAAGTATTAGGACATGTTTACGTGAATTAGGGCATGCGCTGTTCACTTTGTTGTGAAAGATTTCAGACCATTTAAAGATGGCCGACAGTCAACAGATGACGACTCGCGTGCGAGACGGCCCTTTATATCATCTGCAGATGATCTTGTTACTCAGATTCGAGGTCTGGTCCACTCCAATGGTCGTCTGGCAGTTCGAGAAATAGAAAAAGAATGTAGAGGATTGTTACCGGGAAACTACAAACACATTGGATAGGAACGAAAGCTATTTCGACGACTCATGTGACACATGAGATGTTAAATAAAATCGTGTTTCCATCTACCATGTACGTCTTCAATCGCATTAACCAGCATGCGAAATGCCTGAAGAAAAAAACATAGCTGTCGGTGAAACACGGATTCATAGATATGGCAGGGGACGGCGTGGGCTAGTGGTTAAGTGACACGGCTCACAACTATAGGTGCTGGGTTTGATCCCGATCACAGCACCGGCCGTTACATCGGGGAAGCAAACCCTTAGAAAATACAGGAGGAAGCAGACTCTTACATAACATGCATGCTGAAGTCGGATGCACTGGGCCGACTAGCGCAAAATAAAAATCACAGTGCAACGCACACCACCTTGAGAAATAGAGAAATAAGGCAAACGCAAAATAAAAAATGAAAACTAATAATAAATACGACTCAGTCGTTGCAATGTTCTTGAAACAAATTACCAAGACAAACAAAAACCGTGGCAGGTCAGGTCGTACCCAAAATGGTTTGTGAACAATGAATTTCTACCTGAGGGACCATCGGTTTACTACTGGCACTATCTGGAATTATTGAAACGACTCTGGGAAAAGATCAGTGAGAACAGGAACAGAAGTTAGAGAGAGAAAAAACCCGAGTTCTACAACATTGGCTATGCGGTAGTCCATACATTACAGCTCCTTCTACTTTTCGCTTAACCTGTTTTGCGGTTCAGCATCATTTTATGAAGATGGTTACTAAAACAATGAATAAAAAACGACACATACCATCTCCTTATTGTCAAATATACGGCAGCAAGTAAAACTCCAACTAAATGGAAAAGAGATACGGCTAGATGTTACGGCTCCAACCTTCTTAGGAATTTCCTTAGACAAACCTTAGACATGAGAAACGTACATTTTTAAGACCCATCTGAGAGCGAGGCTACACATGTCCATCATGAAGAAACTTGCTGGTACTACATGGGGTGCTGACGGAAGTACACTAAAGAAATTATACACAGGCAGAGTGAAACCAGTTTTGGAATACGGCATTGCAGCTTGGTCCACGGCATCTAAATCAAACTTTGACAACATAGAGCGCACCCAGAACCAAGGAGCCCGCTTCATAACAGGAACCCTAAAGGCCACCCAAATAAAAGACCTGAAAGCTATGGCTGAGCTACAGCCAATGGAAGACCGATGAGACTGCAGAATTCTACAGCAAGCGGGACAATTTTTAAAAATCGTGGATCACCCGATGCACCACAGATTAAATGGGCTGGGACGCGGCACGCTAAAACGGATATAGCCCAGGCAAAACTAAAGGATAAAGACAATGATGCACTTTTAAACGAAAAAATACCAGCATGCTCCATCCGCTGCCTCTGGAAAGGAAGACCCTTCCCTAATCGTATATGCAATATCCTCAACATCGAAGACAAAAAGTCACAAACAGAGGAATAGAAAAAAAAAACACATAGTTACAAATTACATCAATCAAAAATGTCCACCAACAGCCTGGACACACGCCTAAAAGGATAGCTCAGAAAAAGATGCCTTTGGAAATGGGGGAGGAGGCATCACTAAAAAACTAAAAAGCAAAACATACTCAGCAGCATTTTCCACTGGGAGATGCTGCAGAAACGTCAATGCTAAAGCCGGTGCCCTCAGACAAGCACCTGAAACCCTTATAGTGCATAAGGAGCAGGCAGAAAAGCAAGTGGTCCTTTTCACAGACGCCCTTCCAGTGTTAATTGCGCTCAAGAACCAGTATAAAAATGAACTCGGTTCTCTGGCAGACTCGCTCGATTGCCTGTCCCAGTGCTTCAAAAAAAGTCCAGTGGATACCAGCCCACTGCTACATTCCAGGCAAGGACGAGGTGGACAGACTCAACAGAGAGGGAGGAATGCTGCAGCATAGTGTTACAGAAATCACATACAATGAGACTAAAGCAGCCATCAGGGCAACGTACAGGGCAAAAAGGAAAAAACGACTACCCTGGCCACATAGAAAATGATGCCTACCATCAACTCTTCATTTGATACTACGTGATCCTTCTCCGGCTACGTAGCAGGTCACAACAGGCGTATATGTCATCTGTATAACAAATTCAAGATTGGCACTACAGACCTTTGTGCCTGCAGCACAGTCTCCATGAAGGCAGAACATAGTTTGCATTCCTGCCCACTGTATACCGACAAAAGAGGTAGCATTTGGCAACAACCAGTGTCCTTCGACGAGAAGCTGTCCGGAAGTGTACAGAGCCTTGAGTCAACTGCGGCCTCTGTTACAGTCATTGTATGAAGACGAACGAGGCAGAAGAAGAGGAAGATATTATGAAGAGATCTCTAGAACGGGCTAAACTGTGTACCTCATGAACAGTGGCATTCACCACCTCAGAAACATGTATTTCCGTGAGCCACCTTTTTCCTCGTCAGCCTTTGACCTTGAATCCGTTGTATCTAAATCGAATTGCTTGTTATGTGGTGGTAGTTTTGTGGGCAAACCATTGTAGGTGCTGTCTCTTGATGTAGTCTAATACTGGTGTTGTTCCCAAATGATACCTTTTCCGATCCTGTCTCTCCGTTTACACCTTATATTTTTCGCAGGCATTACAATTATGCTGTTCCTACAACATGTTGGAAAATAGTTTGTAGACACAACAACAGTGGATATCCCCAGCCACACACTATTAGCTAATCAGTCGATATCCCCAGCCACACACTATTAGCTAATCAGTCGATATCCCCAGCCACACACTATTAGCTAATCAGTGGATATCCCCAGCCACACACTATTAGCTAATCAGTGGATATCCCCAGCCACACACTATTAGCTAATCAGTGGATATCCCCAGCCACACACTATTAGCTAATCAGTGGATATCCCCAGCCACACACTATTAGCTAATCAGTGGATATCCCCAGCCACACACTATTAGCTAAGCAGTGGATATCCCCAGCCACACACTATTAGCTAATCAGTGGATATCCCCAGCCACACACTATTAGCTAATCAGTGGATATCCCCACCCACACACTATTAGCTAATCAGTGGATATCCCCAGCCACACACTATTAGCTAATCAGTGGATATCCCCAGCCACACACTATTAGCTAATCAGTGGATATCCCCAGCCACACACTATTAGCTAATCAGTGGATATCCCCAGCCACACTTTATTAGCTAATCAGTGTATATCCCCAGCCACACACTATTAACTAATCAGTGGATATCCCCAGCCACACACTATTAGCTAATCAGTGGATATCCCCAGCCACACACTATTAGCTAATCAGTGGATATCCCCAGCCACACACTATTAGCTAGTGGATATTCCCAGCCACACACTATTAGCTAATCAGCGGATATCTCCAGCCACAAACTATTAGATAATCAGTGGGATATCCTCCAGCCACACACTATTAGCTAATCAGTGGATATCCCCAGCCACACACTATTAGCTAATCAGTGGATATCCCCAGCCACACACTATTAGCTAATCAGTGGATATCCCCAGCCACACACTATTAGCTAATCAGTGGATATCCCCAGCCACACACTATTAGCTAATCAGTGGATATCCCCAGCCACACACTATTAGCTAATCAGTGGATATCCCCAGCCACACACTATTAGCTAATCAGTGGATATCCCCAGCCACACACTATTAGCTAATCAGTGGATATCCCCAGCCACACACTATTAGCTAATCAGTGGATATCCCCAGCCACACACTATTAGCTAATCAGTGGATATCCCCAGCCACACACTATTAGCTAATCAGTGGATATCCCCAGCCACACACTATTAGCTAATCAGTGGATATCCCCAGCCACACACTATTAGCTAATCAGTGGATATCCCCAGCCACACACTATTAGCTAATCAGTGGATATCCCCAGCCACACACTATTAGCTAATCAGTGGATATCCCCAGCCACACACTATTAGCTAATCAGTGGATATCCCCAGCCACACACTATTAGCTAATCAGTGGATATCCCCAGCCACACACTATTAGCTAATCAGTGGATATTCCCCAGCCACACACTATTAGCTAATCAGTGGATATCCCCAGCCACACACTATCTAGCTAATCAGTGGATATCCCCAGCCACACACTATTAGCTAATCAGTGGATATCCCCAGCCACACACTATTAGCTAATCAGTGGATATCCCCAGCCACACACTATTAGCTAATCAGTGGATATCCCCAGCCACACACTATTAGCTAATCAGTGGATATCCCCAGCCACACACTATTAGCTAATCAGTGGATATCCCCAGCCACACACTATTAGCTAATCAGTGGATATCCCCAGCCACACACTATTAGCTAATCAGTGGATATCCCCAGCCACACACTATTAGCTAATCAGTGGATATCCCCAGCCACACACTATTAGCTAATCAGTGGATATCCCCAGCCACACACTATTAGATAATCAGTGGATATCCCCAGCCACACACTATTAGCTAATCAGTGGATATCCCCAGCCCACACACTATTAGCTAAGCAGTGGATATCCCCAGCCACACACTATTAGCTAATCAGTGGATATCCCCAGCCACACACTATTAGCTAATCAGTGGATATCCCCACCCACACACTATTAGCTAATCAGTGGATATCCCCAGCCACACACTATTAGCTAATCAGTGGATATCCCCAGCCACACACTATTAGCTAATCAGTGGATATCCCCAGCCACACACTATTAGCTAATCAGTGGATATCCCCAGCCACACTTTATTAGCTAATCAGTGTATATCCCCAGCCACACACTATTAACTAATCAGTGGATATCCCCAGCCACACACTATTAGCTAATCAGTGGATATCCCCAGCCACACACTATTAGCTAATCAGTGGATATCCCCAGCCACACACTATTAGCTAATCAGTGGATATTCCCAGCCACACACTATTAGCTAATCAGCGGATATCTCCAGCCACAAACTATTAGATAATCAGTGGATATCCCCAGCCACACACTATTAGCTAATCAGTGGATATCCCCAGCCACACACTATTAGCTAATCAGTGGATATCCCCAGCCACACACTATTAGCTAATCAGTGGATATCCCCAGCCACACACTATTAGCTAATCAGTGGATATCCCCAGCCACACACTATTAGCTAATCAGTGGATATCCCCAGCCACACACTATTAGCTAACCAGTGGATATCCCCAGCCACACACTATTAGCTAATCAGTGGATATCCCCAGCCACACACTATTAGCTAATCAGTGGATATCCCCAGCCACACACTATTAGCTAATCAGTGGATATCCCCAGCCACACACTATTAGCTAATCAGTGGATATCCCCAGCCACACACTATTAGCTAATCAGTGGATATCCCCCAGCCACACACTATTAGCTAATCAGTGGATATCCCCAGCCACACACTATTAGCTAACCAGTGGATATCCCCAGCCACACACTATTAGCTAATCAGTGGATATCCCCAGCCACACACTATTAGCTAATCAGTGGATATCCCCAGCCACACACTATTAGCTAATCAGTGGATATCCCCAGCCACACACTATTAGCTAATCAGTGGATATCCCCAGCCACACACTATTAGCTAATCAGTGGATATTTCCAGCCACACACTATTAGATAATCAGCGGATATCCCCAGCCACACACTATTAGCTAATCAGTGGATATCCCCAGCCACACACTATTAGCTAATCAGTGGATATCCCCAGCCACACACTATTAGCTAATCAGTGGATATCCCCAGCCACACACTATTAGCTAATCAGTGGATATCCCCAGCCACACACTATTAGCTAATCAGTGGATATCCCCAGCCACACACTATTAGCTAATCAGTGGATATCCCCAGCCACACACTATTAGCTAATCAGTGGATATCCCCAGCCACACACTATTAGCTAATCAGTGGATATCCCCAGCCACACACTATTAGCTAATCAGTGGATATCCCCAGCCACACACTATTAGCTAATCAGTGGATATCCCCAGCCACACACTATTAGATAATCAGTGGATATCCCCAGCCACACACTATTAGCTAATCAGTGGATATCCCCAGCCACACACTATTAGCTAATCAGTGGATATCCCCAGCCACACACTATTAGCTAATCAGTGGATATCCCCAGCCACACACTATTAGCTAATCAGTGGATATCCCCAGCCACACACTATTAGCTAATCAGTGGATATCCCCAGCCACACACTATTAGCTAATCAGTGGATATCCCCAGCCACACACTATTAGCTAATCAGTGGATATCCCCAGCCACACACTATTAGCTAATCAGTGGATATTTCCAGCCACACACTATTAGCTAATCAGTGGATATCCCCAGCCACACACTATTAGCTAATCAGTGGATATCCCCAGCCACACACTATTAGCTAATCAGTGGATATCCCCAGCCACACACTATTAGCTAATCAGTGGATATCCACAGCCACACACTATTAGCTAATCGATCTCCGACATTATAATCCCAGTTTCCAATACGGAATTGATCCATACATCCTGCAAGACCTGAATTTAGTCGATAACTTGTTTTATAACAATGTTCATCTTCTTGTGGTATGTCCTTTTGCAGAATAGTGCTCTCACCACAGCCGGTCTGTAAGACGTCGATCTCTAGCCAGAACGTCGCTCACACAAGAGCCAATTTGTAAGACTATCAATCTATAGCCAGAACTCTCTCACAACAGCCGATCTGTAAGACTGTCGATCTCTAGCCAGAACTGTCTCACAACAGCCGATCTGTAAGACTGTCGATCTCTAGCCAGAACTGTCTCACAATAGCCGATCTGTAAGACTGTCGATCTCTAGCCAGAACTCTCTCACAACAGCCGATCTGTAAGACTGTCGATCTCTAGCCAGAACTCTCTCACAACAGCCGATCTGTAAGACTCTTGATCTCTAGCCAGAACGTCGCTCTCAAAACAGCCGATCTGTAAGACTCTCAATCTCTAGCGATAACCCCTGCCTCTGTTGTCTTCTTCGTCTTCCTCTGCGTTTGTTCTCAATCTGCGGCTACCAAGTCCTAAACAGAACTTTGCAAGTAGCAAGACGTAGTCCGGAGAACGGAATGCGATGTGTCGCTAGTTTACAGCTTGACTGCAATATTTGCGCCTTTCGATCAGACACATCCGTCTTCGGTAGCACTACTGTTGTCATCTTCAGGACCTCCGTGATGTCTTGTGTCCATCTTCTTCTTGGTCTGCCTCTGCCTCGCTTTGGTCAGTATGTCTTACCTCACCCTAAAGGTAATATTGGTCAGTGTTTTTTACCTACCCCAAAGTGATTATTGGTCAGTATGTTTTGCTCACTTCAAAATTTGAATTTGTCAGTGTGTTTTAAATGACCAAAAATTTCAGATTCGTCAGTATGTTTTATTTCACCGAAAAATTAGTATTGGTCAGTGTGTTTTACCTCACCCCAAAATTAGTATTGGTCAGTATGTTTCTTCTGACAAAAAAAAAAGTGTCCGTAATTTTAAGCTCTACCCTAGAATTAGTCTGGGTAAGTGTGTCTCACTTGTCTCCGGGCTAGCTCCAGTCATTATCTTTCATCTGACTGTACTATTAACCTTGACCAATATGTTTTACCTGACTCAGATTAACCCTGATTATCACATTTCACCTCTCTCCACGTTTAACTTTGACCAGTATGTTTAACCTAACCCCGAAGTTAGACGGCTTCCACTATTATGCTATAAACTCATCAATCGAATAGTTAATTTAAATGCACGATCCACTTCTTCTTCTTCTTCTTCTTCTTCTTCTTCTTCTTCATCTTCTTCTTCTTCGTCTTCTTCTTCTTCTTCTTCTTCTTCTTCTTCTTCTTCTTCTTCGTACGCTGTCAAACGTCATCCTGTATTTTTTTGAAAAAAGCAGCAGTCATCCTGAGGCTGTTGACACTGCCATAGAGCTTGTCTAGTGTTGCCACTGGTGATGGCCACATGTGCTTTCTCTGGTCCTCGTATGTCGGGCAGTTTTGCAGCAAATGTTCAGCGGTCATTTTCCCGGTACCACAACTGCATTCGTCAGTGCCACCTATCTTCAGTTTATTGGAAAGGTGGTATATCAGTCTGTTGTGGCCTGTGCGGAGTCTGAAGATCACGACCTACTCTCTTCTGTTAAATTTGTAAAAGGCATCATTTTTTTGTGTAGCCAGTATGTTCTGTTTCCCATTTGGCCATGTATCTGGCCCTAATAAGCCTTTTGGACTCCTCGTAGGTCACACTAGAATCTGGTTGTGGTAGTCTTGAACCTTCTTTTGCCAGTCTGTCTGCCTCCTCGTTGCCTTGGATGTTACAGTGGGATGGAAATCACTGTACCACTACTATTTTTGGTGCGGACTGCTGGCATAGTTGACATAGTACTGCTCTTAAATCATTAAGTTCAGTATTTTTCTGTTTTTTTAGTGCTGTGACTACGGCCAGGGCATCTGTAAACAGGACTATCTGGCTTTCATTGCTTTTGCCTGTCAGCATTGCTTCTACTGCAGCCCTCGGTGCCTCTGCCTTCGCTCTGAAATTGCTTGAGAATTTTCCAGTTTCCACTGACTGTTATTTTTCTACCATTTGGTAGATCCACTTATTCGAAAACTCAAATCTTCAATCAAATTATATACAAACTCAAGTCAATCTGAAACTAGCTCATTTTCCAGACCAGATATAAACTCTAGACCACGATAAAATAAAAACTGAAATGTGTGGTCAGGAAAATTCATCCATTCAACATTCTAACTGATATTTCTGGTTTTCAACTCAACAGTTCATCCCACGATCAAGCCGCTGGCACATGACGGACTGAGTTTAATATCGATATCCGTGGTATTACCATATGTAGGAATGAGTACTCCCAAACAGGATACTGTTCTGTCATAAACACTTCCAGGAAACCGGCCCAAACGTTCCGGAATCGTGACCCTTCCTGTGAGGTTAAACAAGGGGAGCTGATAGTGTCAACATAAATGGCATGCCGCGTCACCTAACGATTTATGAATCGTGTTATTTCCCTTGATGCCAGAATTCACGCGTGGCATGAGCGTCATTTAATTCCAATTCCAATGTTAATGATATACCCAGAAAAGTGGAGGCAATAGTAAACTTTGACTGATGTGTCGCTCAAATACGACGCAGAGCACTTAAAGTATTCAACTTTTGAGACACTATGGCATTCCAGAGAAGTTACTAACCCTCATACAGAATATATACGCAGATGCAGTTAGTAGATTGGCATATGAAGGAGCACTGACTGGCAACTTTCGGGTGCCAACAGGGGTGAGGCAATGATGTCTGCTGGTGTCTTTCCTCTTCTTGTT
The DNA here is from genome assembly GCA_036924085.1 of Ariolimax columbianus. Classification (NCBI taxonomy): domain Eukaryota; kingdom Metazoa; phylum Mollusca; class Gastropoda; order Stylommatophora; family Arionidae; genus Ariolimax; species Ariolimax columbianus. The sequence goes on from JAVGWX010000021.1 coordinate 45,751,249, forward strand.
GACTAAAGCTTGGATAAAATAGGCATCAATCAAATGACAAATAACTGGTATTTTGTGGAGACTATTGTCACAATTGGAGGACCTGGACTATTGCAGATGATCCAGTACTTTTGTCACTCATTTAGAGCTAAATGCAAGAGAAACTTGATAGGGTGAAAGAACAAACAGCCAAATTTTGACTGAATATCAAAATGAAGAAAACCAAGCTCCATAATCTCAACACTATCAGCAAAGAACCAATCATGCTGGAGGGAGAGCAGTTGGAATAACTGAATACCTTTACCGATTTGGTCGCATATTAGACACATCATGAGGTTCAGATGCAAGGATCAGACACATCAGGAGGTTCAGATGCAGATGTAAGAATCTGCATTGCAAAGGCAAGAGGGGCTTTCCTGATACTAAACAACATATCCAAAAAAATATAGATTCACACGAAAGTTAGAATATTTAACGTCAGTGTCAAGTCGGTACTGCTGTATGGAGCGGAGACAAGTGTCAAGTCGGTACTGCTGTATGGAGCGGAGACAAGTGTCAAGTCGGTACTGCTGTATGGAGCGGAGACAAGTGTCAAGTCGGTACTGCTGTATGGAGCGGAGACAAGTGTCAAGTCGGTGCTGCTGTATGGAGCGGAGACAAGTGTCAAGTCGGTACTGCTGTATGGAGCGGAGACAAGTGTCAAGTCGGTGCTGCTGTATGGAGCGGAGACAAGTGTCAAGTCGGTACTGCTGTATGGAGCGGAGACAAGTGTCAAGTCGGTGCTGCTGTATGGAACGGAGACAAGTGTCAAGTCATGGCTTCTGTTTGGAGCGGAGACAAGTGTCAAGTCATGGCTGCTGTATGGAGCGGAGACAAGTGTCAAGTCATGGCTGCTGTATGGAGCGGAGACAAGTGTCAAGTCGGTACTGCTGTATGGAACGGAGACAAGTGTCAAGTCATGGCTTCTGTTTGGAGCGGAGACAAGTGTCAAGTCATGGCTGCTGTATGGAGCGGAGACAAGTGTCAAGTCATGGCTGCTATATGGAGCGGAGTCAAGTGTCAAGTCATGGCTGCTGTATGGAGCGGAGACAAGTGTCAAGTTGGGGCTGCTATATGGAGCGGAGTCAAGTGTCAAGTCGGGGCTGCTGTATGGAGCGTAGACATGAAGAACGACCGAGACCATACAACAAAGGCTCCAGTTCCTCGGTAACAGATTACGAAGGATAATGGGAACAAAGTGGCAGGACATGGAAAGGAATGAAGACATGTGGGAAAACAAGTCAATAGCAGCTCCTGGAACAACAAATTAAGCGAGAAAAATGAGGTCGGACAGCGCCGGTCGCTCAAAAAGATTCAACAGTTGCGTAAGGTTGTATGCACATCCGGCACTCTGTTGTGGTAGGAATCTGTTGAAGTGGCTGTTAAGCTGTATAAGTTGAGCGCGAAGCCAGAACATTTTTTTTGGTGCATCTGTTTGTTTTATGAGGCTGATGGTGTTTTGTGATTTGGGATGGTCATTTGTTTGTATATCTTTCTTTCATTATTACCCATTGCCCATCTGTTTGCAGTTTTCAGTAGTTGTTTTACTCTTTGTATGGGTTATTGTGTGTATTGTTGTTCTCGAATGAGACTTTTTGACAGTGTCTCTGAAAAGCATCAACATCAATGTCACTTTCTGGGAGAACTTTCCACAGGACCGTTCCAACTGACACGATAGCGTGACAAACGTTCTCAGATCGAAAACCGAAACTACATCGCTGAGGTTCAAGTAACTTGTACCGTCAAAATAAAAGAACGTCTGATGCGTTCGCTATCTTGGCTTGCAATAAGCGACTAATATTAATGGTGTTTTAAAGAAAAGTTCAATGAAATTGTACCGTCGCCTTTCTTATGTCTTCACCGTTCTATGGAAGACTTGCCCGTGTGTCCCTACAAAGGCAAGAGTTATAATCGTGGTAGCATATCCAAGGAAGGCAGCAGGCGCGCAACTTACCCACTCCCGGCACGGGGAGGTAGTGACGAGACATAAAAATACGGGACTCTTTCGAGGCCCCGTAATTGGAATGAGTACACTTTAAACCCTTTAACGAGGATCTATTGGAGGGCAAGTCTGGTGCCAGCAGCCGCGGTAATTCCAGCTCCAATAGCGTATATTAAAGTTGTTGCAGTTAAAAAGCTCGTAGCTGGATCTCAGGCGCAGGCGGGCGGTCCGGCTCGCGCCGGTTCACTGCCCGTTGTCTCCTGCCCTACCGTCTGCCGGCTCTCTCCCACGGGTGCTCTTCGCTGAGCGTCCTGGGTGGCCGGCGCGTTTACTTTGAAAAAATTAGAGTGTTCAAAGCAGGCCTCGGCTGCCTGAATAATGGTGCATGGAATAATGGAAAATGACCTCGGTTCTATTTTGTTGGTTTTCGGAACTGGAGGTAATGATTAACAGGGACAAACGGGGGCATTCGTATTGCGGCGTTAGAGGTGAAATTCTTGGATCGCCGCAAGACGAGCTACTGCGAAAGCATTTGTCAAGAATGTTTTCATTAATCAAGAACGAAAGTCAGAGGCGCGAAGACGATCAGATACCGTCGTAGTTCTGACCATAAACGATGCCGACTAGTGATCCGCAGGAGTTGCTTCGATGACTCTGCGAGCAGCTTCCAGGAAACCAAAGTGTTTGGGTTCCGGGGGAAGTATGGTTGCAAAGCTGAAACTTAAAAAAATTGACGGAAGGGCACCACCAGGAGTGGAGCCTGCGGCTTAATTTGACTCAACACGGCCAACACTGAAATGATTGACATGCCGAGACCACTTTCCTGGGGTCTAATATAGAACTGGTGCTGAATTTAGACCCTCAGAAATCTGGGGTTATGCCCCCTGTGGCTCGGTTGGTCTGCATCCAGTGTTTGATAAAGGAATTGACGGAAGAGCACTATCAGAAGTGGAGCCTGAGGCTTAAATTGACTAAACACGCCAATAGTGTAGAATGACTGTCAAAAGAGAGCACCTTCGATGGGTCTAATAGTGAACATGTGCTGGTATTAGACCCACGGAAGACATGTCAGTCTCCAAACCCCCAAATGAAAGAGCGCCTGCTACGGTAATCTGGTCTTCACCCTGCAGAAATCGCAGGCTCCAGAAACTTGGCCATTGACAAACTAAAAGCCCTCTATTGATACGGTCTGGCCAATATTGAACGGGTGCTGGAAATAGACCCTCTGAAGACAGGTCAGTTTTACCCTACTAATGACAGAGCTTTGCTACGGTAATCCTGCTAAGCCCGAGAGGAGCCGCATACATTTGGTTCATGTACTAGGCGGATAAGCCAACGGTGCGAGGTGAGGGATTACGGCCGAACGCCTCTAAGCCAAAAATCCCGCCCAAAAGCAGCCCAGCACGAATGCAAAGGGAGGCTTCGACATGGTGGGGACCTGGGGGCCACGCTCCAGCCCCGCCCGGTCAAGCCGCAACATGAGGTCTCTGCCGTCCGCTGATAAAAGCGGGCGGGAAGCTGCTCGATATTCACCCCATACGGCGATGAGGAATGAAATCATTTGTAGAAGACTTAGTTCTCGGTCTTGACCATAAATGCCAAAAAAACAGAGGTCATTTACCAACCAGCACCAGGCATGCCGTACACAAAACCAGAGACTACAGTCAGCGGGCAGACGTTGAATGCCGTAGATAAATTCACATATCTGGGCAGTACGCTCTCGAGATCTGTCAGCCTAGACGATGAGGTGGCAAGCAGAATAGCAAAGGCCAGTACAGCCTTTGGTAGAATGCGCTCGATGGTCTGGGCACGTCGTGGCATCAGCGTCAAGACCAAACTCAAAGTCTACCGTGCAACCATCATTCCAACCCTACTATACGCTTGCGAAAGCTGGACTGTATACTCTGGACATGCAAGGAGGTTAAACCACTTCCACACAGGTTGCCTGAGGCGAATATTCCACATCCGATGGCAAGATCGTGTCACTGACATCGAGGTTCTCTCGAGGGCTAACATGCCCAGCATCCATGCCCTGCTAGAAAAAGCACGACTAGGATGGGCCGGACACTTCGTCCGTATGTCAGACGAGCGGCTCCCAAAGAAGCTTCTCTACGGCGAGCTGAGAGACGGATGGCGCGAGAGAGGGCGCCCAAAGAAACGTTTTAAAGACGGTCTGAAGGACTCACTAAAAAGTTGCCAGATAGACATCGACACCTGGGAATGTCTTGCGCAAAACAGATCTGACTGGAGAAGCGCAGTCAAATCGGGTGTAGCTGCCGGTGAAGATGACCGTGTTGTGAAAGCCCAGAACAGACGAGAGACGCGGAAATCCCGAACAGCGGGAACACCATCCCCTTCTACAAACCTCGTGTACCCGATATGTAGCAGATATTTTCGTGCTCGCATTGGCCTGTTCAGCCACATGCGCACCCACACCCAACAGGGAAATCTGTGACAAAGATGATGTCGGCGGTCCTCATCGACAACGATGGACAGCTATTATTATTATTAGTTCTCGGTCGGGTGCCCTAAGCAGTAGATCAGCTACCTCACTGCAAACTGCTGAGACTCAACCCTTGACCATGAGATATGTCCGCTCCCTAGGCGGACAACATCTCCGTGCAAGACTAGGCTTGTCACCTGGTCAAATGCACTATTTCGAGAGGAATCACAGGTCGCTGACATTTGGTCCACGTGCTTGGCTGATAAGCTACCATCTGAAGGATTACGGCCGAACGCCTCTAAGCCAGAATCCCGTCCAAAATCTCAGCACCGCTGAGATGGTAGGCTACGACAAGGCTGGGGCTTGTGTCCCGGCCCGATCGAGCCGCAGGAATGCACCTGGTAAAATGCACTCCTTCCTCGCTCTTCGCATCTGTCTGCTATCAGTCATTCCAATGGACGCAGAAGAGATGCAGTCCAGCGGACATTGCACCTCCTGTCCTATGGTGACAAGCTCCCGGGTGGCGGGGAATGCTAGGCGTACGATCACTGCAGATGAGCCGAGAAAATAAAGCGAGCAAAAAGATACCTCAATCATATGCATATGCTACGTTTCTGGCAGGACGTGACGATCCTGGGAAAAAGTCACACTGGACTGCCTCTCTTCCGGGAAAGTACAAACTAGTACATAGTCCATCATATCATTGCCAAACGCTATAGACACGAGTAGGGAAGACTCGATAGTCCTGCAAGACAACTTCCCAAGAGAGACAACTCTGACCAAAAAACAACTGCTGCCTTGCAGTTAGGCTGGGGACAGCCAAAGGCTAAGGAGGGCAACCCTACAGAAACGCCTGTTGAAATCGGATGCACTGAGCCACTGGCTAACAAATTAAATCAGTGCAACGTAAACATCGCTGTAAACAGCGTACGATGAAGAAGAAGAAGAAGATAATCGTGGTAGCAATGATCATTGGGAATTATATGCAATCTTCAACAACAGGTTTACAATTAAGTACTTCTTCTTGCTCTCCTTCTTCCTCTTATTCCTTTTCCTCTTCTTCATTTTCTTATTCGATATACGGATGATATGCTTCAAGCCAGCTGATGTTCACAAAGGAGACTGCGTTTCAGGTATTTGACGGTCCCCTACACCTTTTCGAGCATGGCTGCTCCCTTAGGCCAGACTGTCGTGTCTCTCTTTGGTCTGTTTAAGTAGGCAGTTCTGCAGGATATGTCTTTGCTTGGGTGCTCCACAATTGCAAGTGGAGGTGTCTTTAACACCCATTCTGTGGAGGTTGGTCTTGAGTATGCAATGTCACGTTCTAAGTCTGAAGTTCTTTGTCTGTCCATCTCTGCTAAGTTTGTCTATGCTGTCATTTTCTGGTTTGTATTCTTTGTGCTCGTCTCTCCATTCCGTTCTCATGGATCGTTTGATGAGTGTCTTTACTAATTTATAGCTTTGTGGAGGGCGAGTCTATGTACGTCCACTTCCAGTTTTGGCGAGTTCATCTGTCTTCTCGTTTCCAAGGATCGCACAGTGAACCGGAATCCAATGTAGGACTAATATGTTTTTTTGAGACAGCAACTTGGTGTTGTATTTTATTTCGTGAGTTTATCTTGTTTAGGGCTTGGAATGGCTTCGAGTTTGCTGCTGGAGTATGTTAGAATGACTGTTTTTTTTTTGGGTAGTTGTCCTTAAACTGACACGAATCTTAAAAGAATTTGTTCTAGTGTGGTCTGCGTATGAAGTTTTTCATTTGTGTTCATGATAAGTGTTTCAAGTTTTACATTTTGTTTTGTTTGGTTTACTATTGTTCAGAATAGGCACAAAAGATTACAACCAAAAGCTGAGATCCTGCCTGTAGAACAAACTGAAGGGAGCACTATTGAGGAAATCGTTAACCTCCGAATGCTATGTCATAAGTTAACAGAATATCATTGGCGACATATCTATTTTGCTTTTGTCAATTTTGTTCAAGGAATGTCACATTATCTCATTCTTCCTCTTCAACAGAACTGCTCATGCCATGAGGCGTCGCAGAGAGACCGGATGTGTATATTTTTTTTTTAAATCGTGAAGTGGCAGGCATGTGATGTCGTTAGGTGAAACTTAATGGGAGTGTCAGAGACCCGCGATCCACTGACGTCAAGTTCTGCCCCTTGCTAGTGGACCGAAGACCTGCATATGAGAGGCTATCGTTGCACGCTGGTCATTAATGATTCTGACTAAATGACCAAAGCACTTGTATGAAACAACGCGGGAAGGGGGAGAGAGGAGGGTAAGGACGACTGGCGAGGACGGATGTATGATAGTATGAATGTTTTCATATGTGCACCACTGACATCACCGGTTAGGGGTTGACTTGAGGTGATGACATGTCCTACCCATCTAGATGTCCACCCTCCCCGACCCCCCACCCCAATATTCATCTATTGTTTGTTTTCATGTTTTTTAAAATTATTTTTCAGAGAAATGTGATTATGTTTACATTTGCAATAGAGTTAACGCTATGTGCATTCAGTTTTAGTGTTTGGAGTCGAAACCTGGACCCTGACAAAGAAAATGGAGAAGAGTATTGAATCCTTACAAATGAAGGTATTCAGCAGATTTGGACGAGTTTCTTAGAAATAAACTCTTAAGATGCGTTTGTCGACCGACCTCATTATTAGCAACCAGGTCATGGCAGTGCATTCACAAGATTTGCATTTGAAAGTGCATATCGAATTCTTCACGACTCCTATGATTTGTTTTGTCAAACATTCCAAGTTCCTTAGGTAACAAGAGTTGTGTTTATTATGACATGTAATATAGGCTTGCAATATTATCCTCGACATTATCACTAGTATGATAATTAACAAGACAGAGGAAGACAGAACTAATCAGCTTTCGGAAATTGGGAGGTAAATGTATCTGTGATGTCCCTGAAGCGGGCAGTAATGTCCCTGAAGCGGGCAGTAATGTCTACCTGTCAGACGGTATCACGGAAAATAACCCAGAACGTCATTTGAGAATGGAGAAATACAAACCGTTCAGTCGACACCAGTGGTAACACAATGTTATCTTACGGTGTGTTATGTTATGTTCTATTACGGTGGGCTATGTTATGTTATGTTATGGTGTGTTAAGTTACGTTATGGTGTGTTATGTTATGTTACGGTGTGTTATGTTACGTTACGGTGTGTTATGTTATGTTACGGTGTGTTATATTATGTTAATGGTATGTCACTGTGTGTTATGTTGTGTTAATTGTATGTCACGGTGTGTTATGTTAAGTTAATGGTATGTCACGGTGTGTTATGTAATGTTAATGGTATTTCACGGTGTGTTATTTTATGTTACGTTAATGGTATGTCACGGTGTGTTATGGTATGTTATGTTACGATGTGTTATGTTATGTTGTGTTTATGTTACGTTACTATATGTTATGTTGTGTTACGGTGTGTTATGTTATGTTTATGTTATGTCACGGTGTGTTATTTTGTGCTGTGTTTAAGCAATGTTATGGTGTGTAATGTTATGATATCTTATGTTATGTTACGGTGTATTATGTTATCGAACGGTGTGTTATGTTATTTTATGTTATGTTATGTTACAGTGTGTTATTTTTTGTTATGGTATGTAATGTTACGGTTTTGTTATACTATGTTACAGTGTGTTATCTTATGTTATATTGTGTTATTTTAAGTTATGTTACAGTGTTATGGTATGTTATATTACAGTATGTTATGAAATGTTATGTTACGGTGTGTTATTTAATGTTAATGCGTTATGTTTCGATATACAAGGGTGTCCCATCGCTGCCGGCCCCTGTTTTTTTTTTCTGATAACCAAAGAGCGTAATCCAATAAAATGTCTGCCGTATGGATATACTGTGAACTAGTTGGACAACTAGGAACTACGTACTAGATACTATCAGCGGCATGGAGCCACAATCGTCATCTCAAATGTCAGCATGGCTGACATTGCTTCCATCTTTGAAGCTACTGACAGTTCTAAATGAGAATGACAGCCGAAGTCGAGTGATCTTACCCTACCTAATCTCTTCCTGTTGGCCATTTTGAAAGGGAAAGTCTTTCTTAACAAGTCAAGGAACCTCGCGGAACTCCGAGAAAAGATTCGGCGGGAAACTGAGTCTGTAAATCCTGGTGGGTTGGTAAATACCGTCCGTTACGTGGAGAGTCGTGTGCAGGCACGCCTTGATGCTAATTACGACCACATATTAACATTTAATTTGATTTGATTATGTTTTTCTGACATACCAAGGCATGTTCCTGTTAAATTTATTGAATTACGTTTTATTTGTTTAAATGTTATAAGTGAAAACAAAGAGACCTGCATTGAGTGGGACAACCTGTATTATATTTTATTAAGATGAATTAAATTGATAACAAATGTAGCAGTAATGAAGGTTGTTGTTGTTGTTGTTGTAAATGCACACAATGAGGAGGACGTTAAGTGGCGGGTTGTAGCAGCTTTCTTCACATCCCGAGCGTGCTGATGAAGGTGGATAGAGATCATCCAGGCAGTTGTGCTATGCGTGGCTTCATCTGCGTGTCACTTACTACTACAAGGATCACGTCGATCCCTCATTTTGTTTGCCAGGCTGCAATGAAAACAGCCCTTTTCCAGGATGGGCTCTGAGGAAGCCAAGGTGAGGGTCTTCGCCAGAATGTTTTGCCTGACCAGACGTTAGTCTTCCTTCTCGTACTGAAAGTTAAAAGTCTTTATAAACACATATACTCAGTCGCTGCACAGTAAAATAACGAAATGAAACCTTCTTCATGCGATCAAAAGATTTTCGTCATGCGGAAAAAAACTTATGAAAATAACTTACAATTCAAATGAGAAAAAAAACGTGAAGTTTGCCGCTAAACCTAGAAATAAAAGGAAAGTGTAAGACGCGGTATGTCAGTTATGAAATAGAGTCCAAGTTCATAATGTTAGCTAATGACATGTTAGCTTAATTTAACTTAACGTCCATATACTGGTTTAGAAGGCTCTACATCCAGACTCTACATCAATTCCATTTTGGCTAGAAAATGTAAATGCTTTGGTCACATTAAGAGACACAACGGTCTCGAGAGAACAGTGATGGAAGGTATGATGCCAGGCAAAAGAGGAAGGGGTAGACCAAGAAGAAGATGGCACCAAGATATCCAGGAATGCCTGGGTATGACTGTGGCGGAGGCTGGAGTTTTGGCAAGAGAACGAGTTTCTTTCAGACAGTGATGGGAGCGACGTTCTACAAAGGACATGTTACATGATGATGATGACACCCAGTCTGTATACAGCCTGTTTCTTTGAGCGTGGTTTTAACGATGTGCGAGTCCATCTTAATAGACTCAAACACTTGATCTAATTAGACCATCAGTCAGTTAGGCGCCATCTATCGCTGCTCTTAACAAACCACTTTGGTAAAGGTACAAATGATTTGGGGTAGATTTTTAACATGAATTTTCCATTTGTTTAACGGGCAGCGGTCGTTAGGCCTACTCTTTTCGATTTCCACCTGCTTAGGATATTTTAACGTGCTCGACACTGAACACGGGAGTTCGATCTCACTACCCAGAGATTAGGGGAATTTTAAACAGAAGTTTCACGTGAAAGAAATTCCGGTTTCCACCAAATTCGAACACGCGACCTTCGGCACCCAAAGCGGACACCTTACCTCGAGACCATTGAGTTCTTATCAATGGTCGAAGATTGTTTGGTCGACGGGTTAAAATGCTCTTGTTCTTAGTCCAGTGGTTCCCAAAACGTGTTTGGTCTACGGCACGGTTAGTACACTAGAATTTATAAACGGTACGCCAGCTAAGAAAATAAGCCTACTTAACAGATACAATGCGCCTACACGCGGAAAATATTGAAATATTTCGAGAAACCTTTGTAACCAGACACGCCCCCCCCCCCCTCCCCCAGGGTGCCGTAGCAAATAGTTTGAGAACCACTGTCCTAGTCTTAAGCAACAGGTTCAAGCCTCACTAATGCTTTGATAATCGTATATGACAGTGAACACTCCTCTAGCTAGCACATGATAGAGCGACTGACGAAGTAAGTGTCATTATTCCTAAGAAATATACGAGTATATATATCCTTCTAGCTGACCCTATTAGTCGGGAAAACATGGTTAGGATGTGTTTTCGGGTTGTTGTTTTTTTTAAATAGGCTTTAACTGGATTAATTTGCTGTGTAGTGCATGAGCTGCAGTGGCCAGCGACCCAAATTTAGCTGTTAGCGTAGAGCTAACGACCGAGAGCTGCCAAGACCCTTCTACACCTCCACGCAGTCATCCTGAATAACAGACTGCAACAGGGCAGACTGGCCAATGAGAAGGGATCGAAGAGGAAAGACTAGCTAGTTCCCAAAAATAACATGCTGAAGTCCGATGTGTCGGACCGAAAGATGCAAATATCGCAATCAAGCTGTAAACTACAACATATGTATGTTCTCTGGACAACATCCTGCTACTTGCAAAACCATTTTCAGAGCTTGGTAGCAGGAGTTTGAGAACGAACGCTGAAGACGAAAAGGAAGAGCAATCAACACTGTCTATTTGGATCTACTTTGCCGTATTTCGCACACAAGAGTGTGAATCGATGCATGCAATAAACAAATAGAAAATGACATAGATAACAGGGATCACATTGGGGAAACCTGGTACTCAAAAAAAGCAGGCTGTAAACGGATATCTCGTGCTGAAAGCGCAGAAGGCAAAGACTGGCTGTAAACTATTGCATAACGTTACAATGCTGAAGGGGAGGAAGAATAACGCCTGGTTAGGCAAAACATACCGATCAGACATGTTAGGCAGGGTCAGGCAAAACATACTGATCGGATGTGCTAGTAAGGGTCGGGAAAAAGATACTGATCAGACATGCTAGGCATGGTTAGGCGAGACATACTGATCTGACATGTTAGGCAGGGTCAGGCAAAACATACTGATCGGATGTGCTAGTCAGGGTCGGGCAAAACTTACTGATCGGGTATGCTAGTCAGGGTCAGGCAAAACATACTGATCGGATATGCTAATCAGGGTCAGGCAAAACATACTGATCAGACGTGTTAGTCAGGATCAGGCAAAACATACTGATCGGATATGCTAGTCAGGGTCAGGCAAAACATACTGATCAGACATGTTAGTCAGGGTCAGGGAAAACATACTGGCCAAGACCCTCATCTCGACAGCCCTGTTGTCCTCCATGAAAACGGGCTGTTTTCGTTGCATTCTGGGTAACGTAGTAATGAGCGACACGCAAATGAAACCAACTGTATCACAACCGCCTGGAGGACTGCTGCCCACCTTCATCAGCTCGATGGGGATGAGATTTAATCTACAACAACCTTTTCAGGGTGCAAAAAAGAATTACTTTTCTCATCGTGGTCATTCAAAAACAGCACCAGCAACAAAAACAACAACGACAACAACAAATCTGAAATCGATTTTTCACGGACAAGGATCTGTGCTAGAGGAAGACAAAGTCAAACACAGGAGGGTACCATTAAGAGAATGTTCGGGAAAAGCCTGTCACCTGTTATATTGTCTCATCAAGAGATCACAGATTTGAAACGGGAGACCCATTGAAGTCGCCCGACGATGTGCAAATGGAAACTGTTCTGATCTGACAAGCTTTCAACCAGTCTTTTTAGCTATATTATGACGTATTAGCCAACCATACAAACCAATCTCTGTTGTAGAAACAGTATAGTAAACAGGGAAGATCAACATCATACAATGAGAAGATTACTTGAGACATATCAGTAACATATGGAAAACGAGGAGAGAGCTGGACTTAATTGTCTCACGACTTCCAACACGACGTGTAATTTTTGAAGATCAAGAACTTCACAGTGAACTCGCCAAGTTATATCGATTTGTTAAGAACAATAGACACCTAGGTCTGGGTATTTCTTAATAGCACGTGTCGTTTTTCTTTGCATGCTACATTTTTGGTTTTTTCATCTTCGACAGCAACGCAAATTACGTGATATCTTTGATCACAGAAGCATTTCAAACTTTTACAATTTTCTAATGTGATTTTTCACGGCAAATTTGACTGGCGTTCGATTAATGACATTTAAAGAGCAGATTCAAACCTTGATCGATACCAGTTTACAAGTTATGCTAATTATCTGAGACATGTTGAAGCGTCTGAGATGACATGGGTTTTGTAATACTGAATGTTATTACAGTCGGGACCACGTCTGTGAGATCATGTCTAGATATTCATGACGTTGCGGTATACATGATGCGGATGTGGGACAAAAATTAGTGAGAGATTGTATGATCTGTCTATCTTTAACTGATAAACAGTATTTAAACCAACTAATTACTGCCAGCGTCCAACCTGGTCGTTATAATGTCGTCAATGGAGAAGTTAATAAGAGATCGGGTAAATTATTTCTTTTTCTTCTTCTTCGTATTCTTCTTCTCCGTCTTCTTCTCCTTCTTTTTCTACTTTTTTCTACTTCGTCTTCTTATTCGTTTGCTTCTTGTTCTTGTTCTTGTTCTTGTTCTTCTTCTTCTTCTTCTTCTTCTTCTTCTTCTTCTTCTTCTTCTTTTTCTTCTTCTTTTTCTTCTTTTTCTTTTTCTTCTTTTTTTTCTTCTTCTTCTTCTTCTTCTTCTTCTTCTTTTTCTTCTTCTTCTTCTTCTTCTTCTTCTTCTTCTTCTTATTCGCATTTTTCTTCTCCTTCTTCTTATACTTCGTCATCTTATTCGTTTTCTTCTTGTTCGTGTTCTTCTTCTTCTCCTTCTTCTTCTTATTATTATTATTCGTATTCTTTTTCTTCTTCTTCGTATTCTTCATCTCCTTCTTCTTCTTCTTATTCATATTCTTCTTGTGCTTCTTTTTCTTTTTCTTATTATTCGTTTTATTCTTCTTCTTCTTCTTCTTCTTCTTCAAAATCTTCTTTTTCTTTTTTTTCCTTTTCTTCTTGATCTTCTCCTTCTTCCTTCTTTTCCTTCTTCTGTTTTTTTCTTCTTCTTCTGTATCTTCTTTCTGGTCTTTCCCTACTTCTTCTTCTTCTTTTTCCTCTTCTTCTGCTTCTTCTTCTTCTTCCTTTTCGTCTCCTTCTTGATGTTATTCTTCTAACTCTTCTTCCTTTTCTTCATGCTTCTACTTCTGTTTCTCTTACTCTTTCTCTTCTTCTTCCTCGTCTGTTTCTACTTTCCATTTTTATTTCATTTTTCTTCTCTGTTCTTCTTCTGCTTTTATTCTTCCTATTCGTGTGTTTTTTCTTGTACGATTGGAAACATAATGTGTACATCCACAATGCCTCTCGTATAAACGTCAATGCCTTTTGCAGCTGACACTTAAGTCCATAACGATTCGCTTCCAGTTCTTTTTCTACGGGCCAGTATGGTGTTTCTCTCAACATCATACTCGTGGCAGTCCTGTAGTATGTGATCTGCAGTTTGGGATATCACCAGGGTCAGCGACCCAGAGTTGCCAAGACCCTTCTCCATATCTACGTGCTAATGCTGAATAACAAGCTACAACAAAGCAGTCTAACTACGTTGAAAGGATCGAAGAGGGAACAACTATCCGGAAACCATTCTGAAGTCGGATGTGTCGGACCGATAGGTACAAATATTGAAGTCAAACTGTAAACTACGACAAAACACTATCCGTTATCCGGACTAAATCCTGCTATTTGCAAAGCCCTTTTAAGGGCTCGGTCACGGAGTTTGGGAACGAACGATAAAGAAGAAATAGAAAAATAATCTCAAGTTGTGTCAAACCGATTATGGGGTATATTTGTTTCCGTTGGCGTAGGTTTTAAGAACCCTGTAACTATCCAGTCAGCCTCCTTTTTTCTATCTACTGTGACGGATTGACCACAGATTGGCCTGACACGAGCGCAATGCCATCGATTCAATACAGAACAGAGTGCGATGCAGTAGTACCTCCGTGCTCCTACTGGGCCGAAAACAGAACGCATAATTTTTATGGCAACGATAATCAAAGCTGACATGTTTAATCAAGTGTGAATAAACGTGCATAAAACATTCGGTTTTTTCAAATCAAAAGGGCAACAGGAGGGGGGGGGGGGAATCCAAACTCGACCTGGCCATCACATTCCTGTATGCACAAGCCATGTATCTTTGAAACGTTGCACACACAATTTCTCGGCTCCTTTTTCTTTACAATGATGTTGACGCCAAAAAACGGTTACATTTTCATTCCAGAATCCGTTTTATCGATAATGCCATGCGCACTGTATGCATTACAATTTGCATCCGTCACTTGAATTTGCCTGATGATGTAAATGTGAAAATGATAAGAAAATGTCTGTGATGTCAAATCGCTAGAGAAAAACTAAAAATAGCTTTCTTGATTTTCTGTATATAGATGTCTGGATTATGAGAAACAATGAATGAAGCTAGTGTATTCTTCCAGAAATATCGTAAAATGCTGCTGCGTAAGGTTGTGCATGTGGCTAGGAGACGCAGGATGTTAGCCATTTGATAATAGTTGAACATCACGACAGAAGATGTGCTGAAATCTGATGTGTGAAACCGAAAGGAGCAGATATCGCAGCCTCGCTGTAAGCTACGACACGGCGTAACAAGGTTTCTTTTACGGACGAACGGCACAGAAGAAGATGAACAAGGACAAGAAGAAAAAGAAGAAGAAGAAGAAAAAGAAGAAGAAGAAGAAAAAGAAGAAGAAAAGGAAGAAAAAGATAAAGAAGAAGATGAACAAAAAGAAAAAGAAGAAAAAGAAGAAGAAAACGAAGAAGAAGAGGAAGAAAAAGAATAAGCAAAATAAAAAGAAGAAAAAAAGAAGAAAAAAAGAATCAAAGAAGAAGAGGAAGAAAACGAAGAAGAAGAAAAAGAAAAAGAAGAAAAAGAAGATGAAAAAAAATGAAGAAGAAGAAGACGAAGAAAAAGAAAAAGAAGAAGAAGAAGAGGAGGAAGAAAAAAAATAAGACGAGGACAATGAAGAAGAAGAAGAAGAAGACGAAAAAGAGGATGATGATAGGCGTAGACATGTCTGACTGCATTTGACTTTGATGACCGATCTTAGCGGGATCATTTTTACAGCACTTGGGGCACACTTGTGGGATGCGTTGATACTTAGGCTGTCTTGCGTCCTGTCATTTCACGACGCTCAATTTTTGTTGTTGTTGATTTTCTTTGTTTGTTTGTCTTTTGTTTCTACGAAACAGTGTTTCTCTGCTCGGTGATGGAATCTCCTCTTGTGTTGGCATCGTTTGAGGCCGAGGGGTCCAGATAAAACATCCCTTAGACGAGGCACAGCGATGATAAAACTGTTTAGAGATACTTTCAGAGAGTCTGTGAATCGTTTTGTCTGACCACCACGACGGCAGTTTCCCACTCTTGAGCTGACAATGTGACAGATGGTTGTTGAGACGTTTACCGATCTACAATTTTAGTGAAGGGAATCATCAACTCGGAGACCCAGTGATCTCGAGGTAAGGTGTTCGCCTTAGGTGTTGAAGTTCGCTGGTTCAAATCACGGTATAGATCGAGATTTTTCCCTGTGGATCATCTGGTAAGATTGTCCCCTGATCTATGAGTTGTGAGATCGGACACCCGTGTGCAAGGACGCGCACGTTATAGATCCAGTTATAGTTGGATATCGAAAAGAGTACCCTTAACCGCCACTGCTCATGCAACATTCAAGTTAAAAATCTACTCATACTATTCAAGGGACTCTCGCCTGAAAAAGAATATGTCGGAAAAGGTTATTGTGTGGCCATGACATCATATCTCGGTTCTGTGGTTAGCGGAGCGGCGTAGATGGCGTCTAACACGCTGCGGGTCTAGCTTGCTTTAATTTACACATCCACCACCACCCGTCTCAAAAAAGCGATCGTATATTGATACTTGGATTGACCTGGCAAGTCACCAACATATTTTCTCCTGCCAAAAATAAATGGAACAATAGAGGCCACACCTCCACACGACGTCTAACGAAGCAAAAGGGCTGAAGAAATATAGATAGATAGATAAATAAGACAATCAAACAGACTAACGGACGGACAGACAGACAGGAAGGCAGCAATGCAGGTAGCCAGCCGGCAGCCAGGCAGGCAGCCAGGCAGGCAAACAGACAGACAGACAGACAGGCAGGCAGGCAGGCATCCAGGCAGGTAGATATGCAGACAGACAGACAGGAATGCAGCAAGGCAGGTAGCCAGCCGGCAGCCAGGCAGGCATCCAGGAAGGCAGCCAGGCAGGCAAACAGACAGACAGGCAGGCATCCAGGCAGGCAGCCAGGCAGGCAAACAGACAGACAGGCAGACAGGCAGGCAGGCAGATAGACATGCAGACAGACAGGCAGGCAGACAGGCAGGCAGGCAGATAGACATGCAGACAGACAGACAGGCAGGCAGGCAGGTAGACATGCAGACAGACAGACAGACAGACAGGCAGGCAGGCAGGCAGGCAGGTAGACATGCAGACAGACAGACAGATATACAGGTACATAAATCCTTTCCTGGAAAGAAATGAAAACAAATGTGGAGGTAAAGAGAAAATTGGGAGTGAAGAGGGAATTATTGACCAAAATCATTGTTAGACAGTTACTTTATTTTGATCATATAACAAGACATCCCCTTCTTGTTGAAGACCATACTGAAGGATAGGGTGAAAGGCAGTCGTTCAATATGCAGAAAACGTTTTAAGTGGGTGGATAAGTTCAAGAGATCGACTGCAAAGAGCCTGTCATAATGCAATATTACATCAAGATATGGAGTACACTGGGGGTGCATTGCAGCCGACCTTCGATGCGGAGATGGCACTTGAACTGAACTGAACATTAGTTTTCAATGTGGTTTATATATCTTTAAGTAGTTGTTCATGTACCTCTTTGCTTTCTGTCCAGCTAATTCGTTGCATCTTGTCATGGCACCCAATCTCAAAAGCTTATACTGTCTTGAAATCCGTTTAGAGTCCATGTTTCAGATCCGTTCAATTCTGGGCACACGAAATGGGTAGGGGATATTCTTTTCTGGAGCTCACAATTGATGATATTTGTTATTATACCGTTCACGCTACTACGATCCTAGATCAGTTTTTAACCTTGCATTTAATCAATATATGTATTTACACCTTTGTATATGTGTGTCTATGTGCCTGCCAGTCTGTGCCTCTGTATGTTAGTGTATCAGTGCATTGCGTGTGTGTATGTATGTATGTGTATATATACACAAGGGCGTGTCATAAGTCTTTACCCTGACTATGAAGGATTAGGAGGAGAAAGTTGAAATTGTGCACATATGTAGCTCATTGAATTTGAACTGGACTTGAGAAGTATGAATTTCCCTCCTCAACGGGTTTACCCGGTATGGTGCATGGCGCAACACACCTTATTGACCGACTCTGCTACGCTAACGGTTTTTCAGAATAATGGAGAAATCAGAGGTCAGAACAGTGATACCGTGATTCTTGATGTTGAAAAGAAAAATGCCTACAGAAAATACACAGGGAGATGGAACCAGTGTTTGAGGAATTATGTCCTTCGTATTATTCTGAAAAAAAAACTGGTGAAGGCAGCTTACGTGTGACCGTTCCAATGTTGCTGATCTTCCAAGATCAGGAAGACCATCCTCAGAGTGCAGCGATGAAAATGCTGCAAGAGTGAAGAAAATCATTGACCAGGATAGGAAAATGACAATTGAAGAGATATCTAGATCAACAAAAACTGAATGAAAGTACAGTTTTTATAATTTTACACAACAGACTGAACATGAGAAAGGTGTGTGCCCGCTGGGTCCCGCGTCTGCTGACATGTGAACAGTGTGTTCTCGCTGGGACCCGCGTCTGCTGACATGTGAACAGTGTGTTCTCGCTGGGTCCCGCGTCTGCTGACATGTGAACAGTGTGTTCTCGCTGGGTCCCGCGTCTGCTGACATGTGAACAGTGTGTTCTCGCTGGATCCCGCATCTGCTGACATGTAAACAGTGTGTTCTCGCTGGGTCCCGCGTCTGCTAACATGTGAACAGTGTGTTCTCGCTGGGTCCCGCGTCTGCTGACACGTGAACAGAAACAAACGAGGGTCGATTGCTGTGGCCAGCTGCTCAAAATATGTCGGTGGAAAAACCTGTTGCCGGCTATGGTGACACTAGATGAGACTTGGGTTTACCATTATGACCCAGAATCCAAAATTTTCGACATGCAGTGGAAAACCACGGGCTCACTAACACATGCCAAGCCAAAAGCACAGACATCAGCAAGAAAAGTGATGCTGACTGTTTTTTGGGACGCCATAGGTGTCATATTGAAAGATTACCCGATTCATGGCAATACGGTTAATAGGTAATATTATGCACATCTCCTTTCCAAACTAAGAAAGACTGTGACCAGAAAACGAGAGATAGCACGCACTCAAATTATGTCTTTGCTGCAAGACAACGCGTCCTCCCATAAAGCAAAGCTTGTGCTGCAAACAGCTAACAATTTGAATCTTGAAGTTCCTCCACACCCACAATATTCTCCAGCTTTAGCTCCATCAGACGTTTTTCTTTTCTAAAAACTTAAAAAAAATGCTCAAAGGAAATAATTTTGACAGTGACGAAGATGTCATACTGGCTTCTGATCACTGGTTTAGTTCAAAAAATAGGTTAATTTATTCTGAAGGTTTTTTCAAGGTCACGCAAAAATGGCAGAAATGTATAATTTCAGGTGTAGGTTATATTGAGAATGAATAAGCTTCAAATTTCAACATTAACCTTCTACTACTTCATTGTCAGGGTAACGACTAATGACAAGCCCCCTTGCAGATAGATAGATAGATAGATAGATCGATAGATAGATAGACAGACAGACAGACAGACAGGCAGGCAGACAGGCAGATAGACAGGCAGACAGACAGACAATCAGACAGGCAGACAGACAGGCAGGCAGACAGACAGACAGACAGATATATAGATAGATAGATAGACAGAAGGATGGATGGATGGATGGATGGATGGATGGATGGATGGATGGATGGATGGATGGATGGATGGATGGATGGATGGATGGATGGATGGATGGATGGATGGATGGATGGATGGATGGATGGATGGATGGATGGATGGATGGATGGATAGATAGATAGATAGATAGATAGATAGATAGATAGATAGATAGATAGATAGATAGATAGATAGATAGATAGATAGATAGATAGATAGATAGATAGATAGATAGATAGATAGATAGATAGATAGATAGATAGATAGATAGATAGATAGATAGATAGATAGATAGATAGATAGATAGATAGATAGATAGATAGATAGATAGATAGATAGATAGATAGATAGATAGATAGATAGATAGATAGATAGATAGATAGATAGATAGATAGATAGATAGATAGATAGATAGATAGATAGATAGATAGATAGATAGATAGATAGATAGATAGATAGATAGATAGATATATAGATAGATAGATAGATAGATAGATAGATAGATAGATAGATAGATAGATAGATAGATAGATAGATAGATAGATAGATAGATAGATAGATAGATAGATAGATAGATAGATAGATAGATAGATAGATAGATAGATAGATAGATAGATAGATAGATAGATAGATAGATAGATAGATAGATAGATAGATAGATAGATAGATAGATAGATAGATAGATAGATAGATAGATAGATAGATAGATAGATAGATAGATAGATAGATAGATAGATAGATAGATAGATAGATAGATAGATAGACAAGACAAGACAAGACAAGACAAGACAAGACAAGACAAGACTAGACTAGAGTAGACAAGACTAGACTAGACTAGACTAGACTAGACTAGACTAGACTAGACTAGATCAGATCAGATCAGATTAGATTAGATAGATAGATATATAGATAGATAGATAGAGAGAGAGAGAGAGAGAGAGAAAGAGAGAGAGAGGTATGTGTGAATTTATGAATGTATATAGGTATGTGTGCGTGGGCCGTGAGTATGTATGGGTATGTCGGTTTCTTTCTCTGTGTGTCCGTGTATCGGTGTGTCAATGAGTCTGTCCACATGCATATCGTTATATTTGTGTATGTGTGTGTGTGTGTTTGTGTGACTTATAAATGCATGCAAACTGAATGTGCTAATTTCATAAGTTCTACCTAACATTACACTCATGGGAGCAATCCGGGGAACTTGAAAACGAGGATTACCGCAGTGCTAGACAGATAATGTTATTAATGTGCCAGGAGAAACATTGAAAACAATACAGGCGAAGCACAGACTGAGAGAGAAAGAGATAATTGTTAATTCACAGAGATGTAATGACTCAAAGGCCATCAAGATTATGGGAAAGGCGAGACAAGATGTATGTGGTTCACTGACGAAGTTTTCCCTCTCTTGTCCATTTCGTTTCTCTCCAGCGGTAGTTTACGGCCAGTATTACAGTTGTTATTATTGTTTTACGCCCACAATGAGTAAGTTTACTCTTGTGTGCACTCTGGAAAGGTGGTTAAGTGGTTGGTTGTAGCAGTTATTCTCTCATCCCGATAGTGCGGATGAAGGTGGTCAGCTGTCATCCAGGCGGTTGTGCTAGGCCTGGGCTTATCTACTATAAGGATCACGTCGATCTACATCTCGTAGCCAGACTGCCTTGCAAACAGTATGTTTCCAGGGAACTCTACATGGAAGAGTGATAGGGGTCTTGGTTAGTACGTTGTGCCTGGCCCTGACACGACGTCCTGGTCAGTGTGTTGTGCCTGTTTCTGACATGACTTCCTGGTCAGTGTGTTGTGCCTGTCTCTGACACGACGTCCTGGTCAGTGTGTTGTGCCTGTTTCTGACATGACGTCTTGGTCAGTGTGTTGTGTCTGTCTCTTATTAGACGTCCTTGTCAGTGTGTTGTGTCTGTCTCTGACACGACATCTTGGTCAGTGTGTTGTGTCTGTCTCTGACACGACGTCCTGATCAGTGTGTTGTGCCTGTCTCTGACACGACGTCCTGGTCAGTATATTGTGCCTAACCGGACTAGAGTGGGGGAGGGGGTAGGGGCGAGTTATCGTTCTGAGTAGTGCATTGACTCATTATCCGAGTGACATGGGTTTGGTTCGCAGTTGATGAGGGGTCTTTATCCGACCGATAAACGGATCTTGGTTCGATTTAAAAAATTGGGTACCAGATCAATTTGGGAAGTAAAGGTGGCCGGAGTGATTCTGACTCCATCCCCTATAGTGTGGCTTTCCATCAATCGCAGAAAAGGAGACTTGTCTACACGGAGATTCCCTCAAATAACACATCCTCTACAGGGTTGGCCCTGAAGCGAGTCTCATGCAAAAATGGCGTAACAAAATGCAAACCCCAATGGATGTAATTGCGGGGCGAGGCTGGGGCAGGATCACACCTACCGTATCCAATATGGAGAACCTTAAATAGACTTCGGTCAGGGCTGACCGGATACAGAAACAAACTTAGTAAAATAGGGATACAGCAAGCCTAATGTAGATGCATGCTTTCTGACTCTCTTTGAAATCCCTTTCAAACTTCACATACCAAGGCTAACTTAATAACGGAACTTTCAAGGGTCAACTATCTGTGCAATAATAATAGCGTGTTCGGGAAACAAAGATGGATATGCAGTTGGTTTTAGGACAGGATTCTGTGAAAGGATCACTATCAACCGTATTTCTTGTGCTTTGTAACGTGAATTTGTTGTATTTCTCTGTGTTAAGCATGGATTGATTATAAACCTTGGCACAATATCAGTTCCGTTATTTAGTCCGGGGCGGAATATTACGTTTCAAAAGATTTTCCCAATGAGTCGGACGGCCTGTGTAAAATAAGCCATGGGATACACCAACAACGATATTAGTGAATGCAGCGTTGTCCAGGACTAGAAATATATCATGACCTGTCCATATCTCCTGCACGCATTACCTGCTAAAAGGAATTTAAGAGGCGGTCTGTGTTACAGAATACCAGACCTATCCCATAAGACATGGGACTATAAGCACGAAAAGTAAGTATGTGTATCGCTGGTCAAGTTAATTGTTGTCCAAAAAAATATTCCCAATATGCCACACAGTCGTGCAAACGGGATCTTTGTTACAGCTGATTTCCCTGAAGATGTGTGCGTCAAAACAGGTTGTGCTTTTACAATTGTTGTTTCTTTAGCAATTTGTTACTTGCTAAGTTGAACATGATAAGAAGTAAGAGTTTTACAACCAGCTGGAAGAAGTAATTGACAAGCAGAAAAATAAATATCTCTTAATAGTAATGGGAGACTTCAATGTTTAATTAAGTCGGAACAGACGACCTAGGTTACGAGCAGATTATTGAAAGACAAGAAGGAACAAATTAAAGAAAATGGAAACTTGTTTGCATAGATTTGTGCGCTACACATAATAATAAATGGAAGATGAATGTTTCCACACAAGAAGCACATGGAGATCTTAAGACCAAGTGACGGAACATCCGATTGACCACGCTTGTGTCAGTCAAGTGTTCAGAAGTACATTACACAAATGTAAGAGTAAAGCGAGGCGCAGATGTATCGTCAGACCATCACATGTTGTAGGGGGTTTTGCAGTTCAAACTAAAAAAGTACGCAGTACAGGATGCAAGGTGAAAAAGATCAAAGAAGATATCACGTGTTTTACCCGATGAAATTGACATTCCCAGACTCAACTTTCCGACATAAAATAACGGAGCACTTGTCCTGTCCTGTCCTTCCCATTAAGGGACCCAGGGACCCACTCACAGACTAACATAAACACCGACAAATCTAAGAGATCCAACGTGTGCATATTAATGAACAGATGTAACGTATGAAGATGTATCCATTGAGAGGAATAATGGAGCGGTCAGTGCTTTAATCATGTCGAAATTGGTCGATTAACTAACGATTGTTTGGAATTTGGTTTATTCATTTTCTTTTTCTTTTTCTTCTTCTTCATGTTCTTCTTTCCTGCCTACTGTCGTGAAAATGACGTTTTTGTCGCTGAGTCGTAGCTAACATAGAAGTTGGAATATATGCGCCGTGAGGCCGACACATCCGATTTCAGCAAGTTATTTTCGTCAACATGTTTGCCTTCCCTCTTCGACCCATGCTCCTTTATCTATGCTCCAAGGTTGCAGTCTATTTACAGGGCTGCCATGTCTAGAGGAAATAGTGTCTTGGTCAGTTATAAGTCACTGACTAGAGTGGAAGTAGCCAGCTATGAGTCACTGGCCACTCTCAACTCAGACACCGCCGCATCTTCAGCCCGAGCTTTTGGTAACATTTTAAATGATCAGTTAAGCAAAGGGGTGATAAGTGAGAAGTCAATAAGTGTAATATGTCTGTGTAACGTGGATTTATTGCTCTAGCGTGTCATCTGTTAGTTTATCTAATAACACGTTTACTCTATTAAAGATCATGAATTTCACCCACAAGCCTGGTATTATTCAGTTGCATGGAGATGTATTACATACAGTTCAGAGTTCCACCTAACTGGAAAGCAAAATCACTCTAAGGAGGACATTTTCACTCGCATTTGCTCCAGTCGCAGGTGCCTTCACCTAACTAACGAATATCTGGAAATCAAAATCACTGAGCAATCACATTCCTCTTGCATCGTGATGCACCAGTTCGGAGTCTGTACAGTGACTTCCATGTTATGTATGGTAGATGATGTCTAGGAGCAGGTTCCTCCAGAAGTTCCATCTCTGAGGGCCTGCACCAATTCGTGCCACTTGTCGATACGGCCACTTTTAGGGTTTTTCTGTATGGGATTCGTTGTTTTTAGTAAGCTATGTCTTGATTTGAGTCTTTTGTTGTCTACACATTACAGCTGATATGAACATTGACCTGCTCTGATAGATGAGATGTTGGGTTCAAGAACATTCGTCATAGGTTAACATGTAAGTTTTCGTGTTTCGTAGAGCAAGGGAACAGACACACAAGCTGGATCACAACACGGCTATGTTGCTGTTGTTGTTCTTCCTCTACTTCTTCTTCTTATCGTTGTTCTTCCTCTACTTCTTCTTCTTATTGTTGTTCTTCCTCTTCTTCTTCTTCTTATTGATGTCCTTCCTCTACTTCTTCTTCTTATTGTTGTTCTTCCTCTACTTCTTCTTCTTATTGTTGTCCTTCCTCTACTTCTTCTTCTTATTGTTGTTCTTCCTCTACTTCTTCTTCTTATTGTTGTTCTTCCTCTACTTCTTCTTCTTATTGTTGTTCTTCCTCTACTTCTTCTTCTTATTGTTGTTCTTCATCTACTTCTTCTTCTTATTGTTGTTCTTCCTCTTCTTCTTCTTCTTATCGTTGTTCTTCCTCTACTTCTTCTTCTTATTGTTGTCCTTCCTCTACTTCTTCTTCTTATTGATGTCCTTCCTCTTCTTCTTCTTATTGATGTCCTTCCTCTACTTCATCTTCTTATTGTTGTTCTTCCTCTACTTCTTCTTCTTATTGTTGTTCTTCCTCTACTTCTTCTTCTTATCGTTGTTCTTCCTCTACTTCTTCTTCTTATTGTTGTCCTTCCTCTACTTCTTCTTCTTATTGTTGTTCTTCCTCTACTTCTTCTTCTTATTGTTGTTCTTCCTCTACTTCTTCTTCTTATTGTTGTTCTTCCTCTACTTCTTCTTCTTATTGTTGTCCTTCCTCTACTTCTTCTTCTTATTGTTGTTCTTCCTCTACTTCTTCTTCTTATTGTTGTTCTTCCTCTACTTCTTCTTCTTATTGTTGTTCTTCCTCTACTTCTTCTTCTTATTGTTCTTCCTCTACTTCTTCTTCTTATTGTTGTTCTTCCTCTACTTCTTCTTCTTATTGTTGTTCTTCCTCTACTTCTTCTTCTTATTGTTGTCCTTCCTCTACTTCTTCTTCTTATTGTTGTTCTTCCTCAACTTCTTCTTCTTATTGTTGTTCTTCCTCAACTTCTTCTTCTTATTGTTGTTCTTCCTCTACTTCTTCTTCTTATTGTTGTTCTTCCTCTACTTCTTCTTCTTATTGTTGTTCTTCCTCTACTTCTTCTTCTTATTGTTGTTCTTCCTCTACTTCTTCTTCTTATTGTTGTTCTTCCTCTACTTCTTCTTCTTATTGTTGTTCTTCCTCTACTTCTTCTTCTTATTGTTGTTCTTCCTCTACTTCTTCTTCTTATTGTTGTTCTTCCTCTACTTCTTCTTCTTATTGTTGTCCTTCCTCTACTTCTTCTTCTTATTGTTTTTCTTCCTCTACTTCTTCTTCTTATTGTTGTTCTTCCTCAACTTCTTCTTCTTATTGTTGTCCTTCCTCTACTTCTTCTTCTTTTTGTTGTCCTTCCTCTACTTCTTCTTCTTATTGTTGGGGAACACGAAAGAAGCTTCTACAAAGATTGCAATCGCCATTCATATCTTACGTTCTCTAGAAACGACTTTTGTCGGCTAATTCTTTCACTACCAAAGCACCAGGAAAAGGAGTTTGGACATGGTAAGTCAAGTATGTTCTTCTTCTTCATCCTCCCCGTACTCCTCTACTTGTTCCTCCTCTTCCTCTTGTTCTTCTTTTCTTTTCTTCTTTTTGCTCCTCCTCCTCTTCCTCTTCTTCTTCTTTTTCTTCTTCTCCTGCTTCTTTTTCTTCTTCTTCTTCTTGCAAGAGGCGTTTGTTGATGAACTTCAAGAGGTGGATGTTGATCAGCGTCAAGAAGCGTTAAGTAATTTACTTCAAGAGTCCACCTATGTCCATTGTCAATGCCTCCAAAACGTGTTCCTCTGATTCCAGAACTGTCATTCCTGAAACCCCCTGATGGTCATGTACAGTAGATCCATACAGTGATTCACATCGCTAGAACTGCACTCAGAAATATGGCTATTGATACAAGAATAATCAAGCATAGATCAAAATAATACAACATACCTTGCCATTGGTTAATGTC
Source organism: Ariolimax columbianus (assembly GCA_036924085.1). Classification (NCBI taxonomy): domain Eukaryota; kingdom Metazoa; phylum Mollusca; class Gastropoda; order Stylommatophora; family Arionidae; genus Ariolimax; species Ariolimax columbianus. The sequence goes on from JAVGWX010000021.1 coordinate 45,777,468, forward strand.
TACCATAGTTTCAGTGCTTTTGTATCTATTCTTGATGCTTCTGCGTATGATCGCATTTTCAAAATTTGCTTCGTTCTTTGAATGACATTTTTCTTTCATAGTTAACCATAAAGCCCCCGCCCATTTTTAGTTCATTCTTGAATTATTTTGACAAGCTCAGTTGTCTCCGTTCACGAATATTAGATAATTGCATATAATTTCTTCATGTCCCCGCTCTGTCCTTTATTCCAATGCGTGTTTATCTTCGGATACAATCTCTGTAGATATCGCTAATCGTATTACGACTCAAATCGTGTCTCTTTAGCCCGCATAATTGTGAATCTTTGCCCTGCTTTATTGTCAGAGCTGTCTCGTAAACATCGCATATAAATGTCTCGTAATTACATACATGTCTGCTTACTTGACCTGTAGCTATACATGTTATGTGGTTGGGTTTGTTTAATTGTCTTTTTTTTTTTTCCTTTTTGTCATTGGTTGTCAAATAATCATATTTATTTCCAGCATAAACTTAACGGTCTGTTTCATGTTTTTCTCTCCACCATTGATATAATCGTACATCAGGATTTTTGAGGCTGCTCTCCTCGTGGAATCAATAGGCAGGGAGATTGTGTTATATTCTGTGACTGCTCTCACATCAAGGGCATATGTCTGTGTATTATTTTGTGTATATGTTAAACAGGTAATGAGTCTCCAGTGCCAAGTCTAAATTTCGTCACAAAATCGGCTCTTCGTTAGAGGTAGTATGCGTTTGTAAAACCACACTCTTGGTGTTCGCTGTGCAATTCTCTCCGATTCTTTTTGATTTCTTCTTCTTCTTCTTCTTCTTCTTCTTCTTCTTCTTCTTCTTCTTCTTCTTCTTCTCTTTCTTCTTCTTTTTCTTTTTGTATTATTATTATTATTATTATTTTTTTCTTTTTTCTTCTTTTACTTCATATTATCATTCTTTATATTCTTCTCCTTCCTCTTCTTTATCTTCTCTTATTCTTTTTCTTGTTCGCCTTCTTCTTCTTCTATTTAGTCGCCTTTTTTATCTTCTGCTTCTTTTTCTTCTTCTCCTTCATCGTCTTCTGTTTCTTCTTCATCATCTTCTTAATCTTCATTCGTCTTCCCCTTCTGCTCCTTCTTCCTTTTTTTTTGTTCCTTTCATTCGTTTTCTTCTTTTTTAATTTTTTTGTCCTTATTATTATTATTACTATTATTATAATTATTGTTATTATAAACTAATCGTGCTGGATGTCACATCAAACTCTGGCAGAAACCATAAATTTATCTTCATCCTTTCTGGCCACAGAGGGGAGCACAGTGCGTTCAACGATGTCCCATATCGAGTATCGAACTAAAATAATTCACAGGAGCCCCTGGCTGTCCTACATTGTCTTACATTGTCTTGTCACTTCTCTGTACAGCATGAAGTTATTTTCAACCAGACTGATGTAGCTTTTCAGGCTGCATCTCGAGATGTGGCACGTGATGTGTCATGGTGAGGTTCGAGGGCCACTCCAAGGTGCACGATTGGGCATATTTCTAAGGAGGACAAACTGTTGTCAGAGCAGCAGGTCCCCTATCTCCATGAAGCTAATTAATCCAGGAGAACGACAGTAGTCAATACTGCATGTAATCAACAATGTCGCAGGAGTTGTCAAAATATTGGTGGAAACACCATTTGACTGCCTTAGGAACTCCCCGGATTTGTCCTCGGGGTTTACTCCCGAAGCCTTCCACTTGAACAGGTTACCCACAAGTTGACT
>JAVGWX010000021.1:45784215-45846715 GCA_036924085.1 Ariolimax columbianus
TAGCTCTGACTAACTTTCATAGTTTGTTTCCTTCTTTATCTAAATTGAGGTTTTCTGTTTTGTTTTTCCAGCTGTCTCTTGTTATTTGGTTTAGTGTTCTTTTGCATTTCGCCGTGATGGCCTTGAGGGCGATATCTGCCTCCATATATTGTTCTCTCTCTGCAATGTTCCTAGCATTTGAGACTTCATCTTCCGCTTTCTGCAATTCATCATTCTTTTTCTCCTTCTTCTTCTTCATCGTACGCAGTCAGACAGTAACCATTATTTTTTTCGAAAAAAGCAGCGGTCATCCTGCGGCTGTCGACACTGCCATATAGCTTGTCTAGTGTTGCCACTGGTGATGGCCACATCTGCTCTCTCTGATCCTCGTATGTCGGGCAGTTTTGCAGCAAATGCTCAGCGGTCATTTTCCCGGAACCACACGAGCATTCGTCGGTGCCAACTATCTTTAATTTGTTGAATAGGTGGTATCTCAGTCTATTGTGGCCAGTGCGAAGTCTGAAGACCACGACCTGCTCTCTTCTGTTCAACTGGTAATAGGCATCGTTTTTTGTGTATCCAGTATGTTCGGTTTCCCATTTGGTCATGTATCTAGCACTAATAAGCCGTTTTGACTCTTCGTATGTCATACTAGTATCTGGTAGTAGTAGTTTTGCACCTTCTTTTGCCAGTCTGTCTGCCTCCTCGTTGCCTTGGATGTTGCAGTGGGATGGAACCCACTGTGCCACTACCCTTTTTGGTGCGGACTGCTGGCATAGTTGACAAAGTACTGCTCTTTAATCATTAAGTTCAGTATTTTTCTGGTTTTTTAGTGCTGTGACTACGGCCAGAGCATCTGTATGCAGGACTATGTGGCTTTCATTCCTTTTACCTATCACCATTTCTTCCACTGCCACCCTCAGTGCCTCTGCCTCCGCTCTGAAATTGCTTGTGTATTTTCCAGTAGCGAAAGACAGTGTTATTGTTCTGCCATTTGGTAGGTTCAGAAATGCTCTTGCCTATCCGTTCTGTGTTGTATTTGTTACAGAACCGTCGGTGTATGCATGGGTCCAGTCCATCTTGGGTAGTTGTCCGTTTTGTAACTGAGGGTGGTATCTCTTCTTTCTTTTTCAGTCTGGCTGTTTTTGTTTCCAATACTTGGTATATTTTCTACGACCTCTGGAAATATATGCTGCCTCCAGGTAGGTTTTCGTACAGTAGGGATGGGCTTTGGTATTGTTAGTGCGTTCATGGGATCTTCGTGCATCTTTGCTTTCGCTATTTCTGCAAAGTTTCTCCGCTTTAGTTTCCCATTTCCGAAATTGTTTAGTCTCTGGTGCATTGGATGGTCAGTCAGTCCTCTGAGTTTCTCTGATTGCTGCTGGGCTCTGCAGTCTCTTCTGTCGGTCATGGATTGCAGTTTTGTAATCTTTTCAAGCTCTACAATTGGCGTTGACTTCATGCCTCCTGTTATAACTCTCATGGCTTGGTTTTGGAGTTTGCTAATTTTATCGAAGTTCGCCTTTGCTGCTGTTGTCCATGCCGCAATGCCATACTCGAGAACTGGTATCACTCTTCCAGTGTACAGTTTCTTTAGTATACTTTCGTCTGCTACCCAGTATGTGCCAGCAAGTTTCCTCATGATTGCCATTCTTTCTCTGGCTCTCATTCGGTTTCTCTCGATCTGACAATTCATCATTCCAATATGGCTTGTAGTTTTGCCTTGCCTCTCTTGGGATGGTTTCAGTGGCTGCTTGCATTATTGCTTTGCTTAGGCTTTCCACCATAGGTTTCATATTGTGGAAAAGGCCAAAGGTAGAGGTGGTATGCCATGTTCTAGAATGGAAGCTAGGGCTGTACTCCGGCCTATTGATAAGGCTTTTCATTCAAAATACAACAACCTACAGGAACAAGAGGCACAGTTACACATTCTCTAATGTAAGGTCCAGATTAGATTTTAAGAAATAATATTTTTAGTCAGAAAATAGTGAATGCTCGAAATGCATTGCCACAGGAAGTAGTTGATGCAGGGATAATTACTGCATTTAAGAATAATTTGGATGTGCATATAATTTAGAGCAAGGAAATGGAAATGAAACTAGTTGTATACAGACTCTGCAGAGTCTTCTAAATCAATATAAAGATGATCAGGTAAATTAATAATTTTTTACAGTATGCAACAAATAACAATCTTTGGTATATCCAGAAGCCTCATGGAAAATGTATAAGAATACAACTTTTAACATGGGGTATCTACCCAATGGTGTATATTAAGCCTGATAATTGTAATACTGTCCATATCTATTTCTGAATATCGGCGCAGCATAAAATTAGCTACTCGTAGCCTTGCTGAACACCGCCAAATCATTCTTTGTCTGCAAGATTTCGATGGGTCTGACACAACATCAACGCTGGGCATGGAGTCAATCGTGAAAGCACACTATACCAACCTGTTCAGATCATCAGAACCTTCTCCAATTTCCCTCCCATCCAGTCTATCCCCACTTCTAGGCTTCCTGTCCTCATAAATTATCCATGCTGTCGAGTCAATGCTATCTGGTAAATCACCAGGTGAAGATGACATCACTACAGAGGTCTTCTGTGCCTGCGGTCTACTCCTTTATCGAGCCCTAACGCAACATTTTACATGTTATTTTAACTAGGGGAAAACACCGGACGCCTGGCACAACTCGAGGACAATTCTCTTGCAAAAGAAGGGAGACAACGAGAATCTAGGAAAATATCGTTCTTCCGCTCATGTACAAGATGTTTACAAAATGCATCCTTGCCAGAGCCCGCACCGCTCTCAAAGAATCACAACCAGTCGAATAGGCAGGCTTTCGACGTCCGTACAACAGAATGGACTATATTTCAACCTGTTGCCGCCTTATTGAGAGTTCCAGACGCCCTTGATATTCACCTTCATCGACTATAAAAAGGCTTTTGATTCGGTAGAACCACATTTTGTCTGGCTTTCACTGTTGGAACAAGGTGTATATCCTGGTTACATCAGAGCTATCACGTACAGTTATACGAACTGCGCTACCACATTTCATCCCTTCCAACGTCCAATTGTTGTACACATTCAAAAGGGAGTCCTCCAGGGCGATCCTATCTCACCGAACATCTTCTCTGCATGTCTGGAATCAGTTATTGTCCGATGCAACTGGGACACCGTTGGTGTCCTTATTGACGGCAGACGTCTCAATCACCTTCGATTCGTCGATTACATAGTCCACAGAATCAGCACACAGCGGCAGAAGCCAACCAAATGATGCAGCTACTCGATGGAGAGGGCAAGAAAGCGGGTCTGGAAATGAATGTCTTGAAGACCAAAGTGTTGCGAAATCGCTTCGCCACTTGTGATCCAGTCTTTCTTGGCGAGGTACGATTAGAGGATGTCAACGAGTACATTTATCTTGGACGTCTTCTCAATATGGAAAATAACCTGGAACCTGAGCTGACAAGACGTCGCCGAGCGGCTTGGGCAGCCTTTTCGTCTGTTAACACGGTCCTGGACGGTTGTCATGATCAAGACCTACGAGCCTCCCTCTTCATTTCCACTGTATTCCCTGCGATGAGCTACGCTGCCGAGACGTGGACACTAAATAATACTAAAGGACACATTGAGGGTGAGCGAGGCATCCCTCGACACACGCTTGGACGGAACCAACACTTGCAAAATCTCCACAATGCTGACATTTAACGATTGTCCCTGGTGAAGAATGCGGTAACCCATGCAGAGAAGGCAAAACATGGGCAGGTCACATGTTACGACGAAACATTGGTCGATGGAGCACAGCGAGAGCAGTCTGGTACTCCCGAGGTTAGAAGAGACCTCGGGGAAGACCTCTAATACGTTGGTCAGACTCCCTTTACGCACGCTGCAATATCAAAGATGCCTCTAGAGGAGCACTTACCATACATTGAACTTCCGTGGCCTAAGACAGGGCCCGCAGCTACGCTGAGGAACGGGTTATCAAGCTCAAGATCACCATCTGTTTCTGGGATGCCATATTTATTTATTTTTCGTCTTTTCTCTATATCCATGTCCCTCGTCATCTCTCTACATCCGTGTCCCTCGTCATCTCTCTACATCCATGTCCCTCGTCATCTCTCTACATCCGTGTCCCTCGTCATCTCTCTACATCCATGTCCCTCGTCATCTCTCTATATCCATGTCCCTCGTCATCTCTCTACATCCGTGTCCCTCGTCATCTCTCTACATCCATGTCCCTCGTCACCTCTCTACATCCATGTCCCTCGTCATCTCTCTGTATGCATGTCCCTCGTCATCTCTCTACATCCATGTCCCTCGTCATCTCTCTGTATGCATGTCCCTCGTCATCTCTCTACATCCATGTCCCTCGTCATCTCTCTGTATGCATGTCCCTCGTCATCTCTCTACATCCATGTCCCTCGTCATCTCTCTGTATGCATGTCACTCGTCATCTCTCTGTATGCATGTCACTCGTCATCTCTCTGTATGCATGTCCCTCGTCATCTCTCTACATCCATGTCCCTCGTCATCTCTCTGTATGCATGTCCCTCGTCATCTCTCTGTATGCATGTCACTCGTCATCTCTCTGTATGCATGTCCCTCGTCCTCTCTCTACATCCATGTCCCTCGTCATCTCTCTGAATGCATGTCCCTCGTCATCTCTCTGTATGCATGTCACTCGTCATCTCTCTGTATGCATGTCCCTCGTCATCTCTCTGTATGCATGTCCCTCGTCATCTCTCTACATCCATGTCCCTCGTCATCTCTCTGTATGCATGTCCCTCGTCATCTCTCTACATCCATGTCCCTCGTCATCTCTCTACATCCATGTCCCTCGTCATCGCTCTACATCCATGTCCCTCGTCATCTCTCTACATCCATGTCCCTCGTCATCTCTCTACATCCATGTCCCTCGTCATCTCTCTACATCCATGTCCCTCGTCATCTCTCTACATCCATGTCCCTCGTCATCTCTCTACATCCACGTCCCTCGTCATCTCTCTACATCCATGTCCCTCGTCATCTCTCTACATCCATGTCCCTCGTCATCTCTCTACATCCATGTCCCTCGTCATCTCTCTACATCCATGTCCCTCGTCATCTCTCTACATCCATGTCCCTCGTCATCTCTCTACATCCATGTCCCTCGTCATCTCTCTGTATGCATGTCCCTCGTCATCTCTCTACCTCCTTCTTGCTAATATTTAAAAGTATGTATTGCATATGTCTCTTCAACTGTTTATTGCTCTTGCTCTACCTCTTTGTCCGTGTGTTCTCACTCCTTACTACGTTACATCTGCCTTTCTTGCTTCTTCCTCTTCTTCGTTTTATTCTTCGTTTTCTTCTTTGTTTTCTTCTTTTTTTCCGTTCATACTTTTTTGGTCAATCTAGATCCGTAGTCCCGTTGCTAGGATGAAGGCCACAGTTCTCTCAAGGTCAGGGTGGCAGCTCCCACATCTTCTATCTCAGCTTGGCTGCACTTGCTAGATATGGCACTGTATGAATTGTTGTGCCAGAAAAAAAATGTTAATACTTTGGTCACATCAAAAGATACAACGGTCTTGAGTGAACAGTGATGAAAGATATGGTGCCAGGTAATAGAGGCAGGGGTAGATCGAGAAGACGATAGCACCAAGATATCTTGGAATGCCTGGGTATGACATTGGCGGAGGCTGGCGTTTTGGCAAAGAAAAGCGTTTCTTTCAGACAGACTGTGATGGGAGCGACGTTCTATAAAGGACATGCTACATGATGGTGATGATGATGATGATACCACTGTAGATTAGACAGTCCTGTAGGAAGTGTTCGGGGATCTGGACACCAGTCCCACACTTATACGTGATATCTTAAGCCGATGAAGATGGCTCAATAGTCTGCAGTGGCCTCTTCTTTGGCGAAAGATGGCAATTTGTTGGTGCCTGTGGAGCTTGTGGATTGGGCTAGGTCTTTCGCTAGTGTCCATGTCTTTCTTACATTTTGAATTTACTGATTGATGGTCATAGTTTTTTCTGCTCTGTAAAACACTGCGTAGAAAAGAAAGCTGCTCCATTATGTCACCTGCTTTGGACAGTGCATCAGCTCTCTCTTTCTCGGTGTCTCCAAAATGGGAGTGTAGCCACTGAAGATCAACTTTTGATATTATATGAATGTTGGTGAGTTCTGATCTGATATCCCGAATCATTTGTTCACGTTTTGTGTTTTATAAAGATACTAGTAGTGATATGCAATATATAAAGAATAAAATCTGAGCTGGCGGTCGCTTGTCTGATCTGGTAAACATTCTTAATGCATGTATGAGCTCCATAGATTCTGTAAAAAATTGATTATCTCCTCTATCATTCCCTCCCTTACATAATATATGATGCCCACATAAGGTCATCATTCTTCTAATCGTTACCATCTTTGTGTTAGATTAGTTCGATATTTTTATTTGCGGTATTATTAGTCTCCGATAAAGATATTTTGGTCGTACTAGATATCAAGCTTGTTTCCATATCCTGGACATTTTTTAAGCATGTGAATGGAAAAATAAACCATGTTTTTACGTTGTTATCAGTTTACAAACACTCCTAATTATTCCGCTGTAAATGGCCCCACCACTGCTTTTAAGGAAGATGTAGAGCACTCACGATATCCCCTAAATCCTTCCAAAATTCGTATACCTACTACAGTAAATAGATCGAAGCTGCAATGGACATGAATGTTAAAAGTCGATAATATAAACTTAGGCAGTTGCTCAGTTACCTTACTAAGACAACAACAAAAAAATACCTACGTTACCGCCGCAAAGACTTCATCAGTGACAAATTACGAAAAAAAAAATTGTAAATAAAATAATACAAGAAACGATGTACAACTAATCTTACATTTCAAATACAAATGTGTGTTGTTGTTATTTACATACCATACCTTCATATAATGGCGGCCAGCTTAGACCACTCATTTAACTCGATGTCTTGTATTCTGTTTTTATTTATTATATTTTTTCGTTCGCCTAAGGTTTTTGAGTTAAACCTTGTGGCCGTAATTTTTGTATGCGGTTTTATCGACTATACAATTGATGTCCGAAGACAGTGTTTGCAGTGTAAATAGATCTATAGATTTAGTTCATTTTGCAATGAAATCAAATACATATGAGACATCTCTGAAAGGAAACACGAATTACAGAGAGTAGTAAAAGACGTATCGCTTTTTACATTCCTTAAAGTTCTGGAAAGACAATTAAGATGAAACAATTACTTAAGACAGTTATGTTGACGGATGGACACATGCAGATAAGGATGGATCTGCGTTTGATCAGTTCTGGCCTCGACATGCAATACTCAACCATATCATCTGATACGTTGTCTGATGTTTGCATGGAGGCAGGCCTTAATTCTGAAGCCAATATCTCTGCATTGAGGACATGGGGGAAAAGGGGGGGGGGGGGTTAGGACGCAGGAGAGGGTACAGATTTTTGGGTGCGTTGTAAACAACAAACCACACAAGTTGAACATGTTTGTTTTTTTAAATTCAGCAAGGTAGTATATGTATGGAAAATAAGCTAAATTAAAAACAGTGCTGAAGTCGCAAGCACTAGACTATAAGGCGCAACATTTTAGTACAATCCATTTCGCCTCAATATGCGGGATGGAATGAAATAAAGCAGCGCAATGAGAATCATCTTAGACATTCAAGGACTGTTTTTGATGTCTTTTCCCTTTTTCTTCTTTTTTTTGTGTTTTTGTTTGTTTGTGTGTCCTGCTTGCGCTGTTAATCGTCAAGGTTAGGAAGAAGTTTCTTGACCTGGTCCTAGTATGTGCTTCGTGGACGAAAACTTTACTGCTTCTGTTATTTCTGATCTCCATCTTTTGCGTGGACGGCCCTTGGCTTTGTTTCAATTCGTGTTACCCCAAGCATTCTACGCATCATCTTTGTTGTTACGCTGTTTCTGTTATCTTTGTTTGTTAATGTCCAACTTTGGCACTGATAGCGCAAAGTGGGTAAGAATATCGTGTTGAATAGCTTTCTTTTTGTATCCTTTGTCTGGTGCTTACATTGTAATATCGGGGACATTTTCTCAATTATTTGACTGGGTTTATTACATCTGCTTTAGATGTCCGTTCGCTTTCGCCGTCTGCTGAGATTATGTTACCCAGGTACATGGCATTTTTTCACCTGTTTTACTTCTTGATTTTTGAATGAATATTATTGTGTCTATTTCAGTTCTTGCATCGTCATAACTTCGGTTTTCTCTATGTTGATTTTCATTCTGTATTCCGTACAGACCTCATTTGGATTGCTGATATGTTAGTGCAGTTGTGTCTCTGATGCTGATAGTGTCCCTTGTTCACCAGCAAAGAGAAGTTCATTCAACTTATCACTGGGGTTGTTTCCCTCACTAATGTTTTTTTGTTTTGTTGTTGCAAATTGCGTCTTTATATGATAACCAGTAAAGGGAATTGTAAACAGCCTTGCAGCACATCGGCCCTAATATGACAATTTTCGGATGTGTTGATCTTACTGTACATTGGCTAATAACATAAAGACGTTTACATAGATAGGTCAAATGTATATTTACTATATGACGTTCTAATGTTGTCTGCAGTTAGTATCTATCGACTCGATCGAATGCCATCTCTTGGTCCACGAAAGCAACGTGTAGTGTCTGATCCTACTCGATTGGTTTCTCCACCAGTTGCGTGAGTACGAAGATGGTATCTGCATAGGTCCTGTTTTTTCTTAAGTCCCATCTGTGCTTTGTTAAGCTGCAGTTGTATGATTGGTTTTAGTCGTTTTTTTCAGGATTTTACTATATATATCTTTCCAGTATGGCTTAAAGAAATTGAACAAATGGGAAAAGAATGGAACACTTGATGTATAGAACAATCAAACAAACCAGCTTACAAAATAAGGTAGTTCAGCCACGTGCCATACAAGATAAACTTGGAAACATCATTACAGACCCAGACCAAGAGAAAGACGGATGGAGAGAATACGTTGCAGAACTATAAGAAGAATTAGATAACTATAGAGCTCAAATCTAAAATACAACAAGTGAGAAAGAAGCAGAAGAGAAGGACACACATTTGGGTCTAGAAGAATTTGACTGGGCCCTTCGCACGATCCCAAATGCCAAAGCAGTAGGTATAAATGAGATACCAATAAAGCTTCTAAAAACGGCAGGTGAACCTATGCAGGGTCGACTTGTTAAGCTGATACAGGCTTCCAAAATTGTTACACACTTTCCAAATACTCCTGGTAATATTTTCCTTACACAGAAAATTGGCCGGTGGATTACACTACAACAGTAATAATCCCAATCCCAAAGAAATCCAATGCGACTGAATGTAAAAATTGCAGAATAATACGCCTGATATCACATGCTTCCAAAATACTCCTTGTAATAATCATAATAGAATAACAAGCTACATAGATGGACTGTTGAAAGATAATCAATTTTGGTTCAGAAGAAGATCAGGTATCAGAGAGGCAATTGGCACATTGACGTTCCTTGCGGATAATATTATCAGGGGAAAACCCCCGTAGATCTGCTACATAGATTATGAAATAGCGTTTGATAGTGTCCTGGAAGAGGATTTTTGAGATCCTCAAACATGCCGAAATTGAAGAACCAATCCTCCGGAACCTATACACAGACCAAAAGGCCATCATATCATTAAGAGAAAGCCGCACGGTCGGTACCTATAAGAAAGGGAGTAAGACAGGGATGCCCACTTTAACCTGGCCTGATCAATTTCTACTTAGAGGCGAGGATTGCTGAAGCAATTAAGAAATGCTATCCGGGGGTAAAGGTCAAGGGTGAACAAATGGAGGCAATAACATACGATGATGACCAAGCCATTATAGCAGAGACAGAGGAGGATCTACAAAAATGCCTACTGGAATTAGCAACAGTGCAGATATCTAGGACATGAAGGTGAAGATAAGACCAAGACAATGGTCACAGCCAAAGAACCAACCAGTGTAAGAGAAACCATAGAACAGAAAGAAGTTGAGCATGTATTCCAGTTCACATTTCTTGGTCAAACCATAACAGAAAATATTTGGTGCTATTGAGAAATACGCGCAAGAATTGCAATGGAAAAGAAAGTGTTTAGAGAGAAATAAAGAATCATTTCATCTAATACCATTAGTATGTCTCTAAGAACAATAATTGTATACACATATGTTTGGACTGTGGCAATGCATGTCTCTGAAACATGGACTATAAACAAAAGAGAGGAAAAATTCTTCGAGGCTTTTGAGATGTGGTTTTACCAGAAGATGGAACATGTGAGCTGGGCCGAGAAGAAATCAAATGAAAAGGTATTGTCGGAGATGGAAGAAGAGAAAACGTTGATACGGAAGATAAAAAGGAATCGACTTGGCTTGTTGCGACATAATTCGCGGAGAGAGGTCCCAACCAAAAAAGTCTTGGTGGACATTATGCAGGGAAAGAGAGGGAGGGGAAGACATAGAAATGCCTTTTAGTCTCACACTTGCGGAGATATGACCGTAAAGACGTATTCTGGGTTCAAGATGTACGCTGGGCTAAAGACGTACGCTGGGCTGAAGACGTATGCTGAGCTGAAGACGTATGCTGAGCTGAAGACAGCTGCAGAGGATTGGCAGAAATGGAAGGACAAAATCCATGAGCTGGTTGACCTGTCCTAGGACTGAATGATTTGATGATGATGGCTAAGTAATGATATCTCTATATGTTTTGTACAGTCCTTTTTGCTGCCCATTGTTTCCATTTGTGAAGGATTGTTGCATTTATCCCGTAGAGATCGAAGACACTTTTATTGTGACATTTAGCGGAATTTAGCCATGGAAGCTGGTCTGAGTATCCCCTCCAATTGCAGTTAGTGAATTGTCACAGCCATAAAGTAATGATGGCATATGTAAACTACATAGAACAGATCAAAGTCGCATCTTTCAATTCAGAACGGTACAGACAAGAGTCAATATCCACATGAACCGCATCAATCCTCAGGACCTGCTTTATGCAGACATTGATATCACCCTACTTGATGATACAGTTAGACGCCTACTCATCGAGTGCAAGGCGATTGCGGACATGAGGAAACGGCTATTACAAGCACTGCCTACAAATACCTGTAGGGAGCAGTGAAACAAAAGAAGAAGACCTGTATCTTTATAAAATTGTTAATGGGCTGCCAAGAGGAAACTTGCTCAGCAGTTATGTAATAATAACAATAACATTCCGTCCAATCCATAAAAGAGGCAAACAGAAAACCAAAGAGTGGATCAATACAAGAACAACAAACAGCAAGAACTCTTGATTCAACAAAGCAAATCGTAAATACAGAAAATAAAAACACTTAAATGGCATATGGATCGGGAAACGTAATAATAATAGAAATAACAATAACAGTACCAATAATAATAATAATAATAGTTTCCAATTGCAAGCGAAGATGGCGAAAGCATCATAGAATTGCTGCGAAATGCGTTTTCTGATGGCTGTAAATACCAATCCTTGAACTGCGACATTCGGGGAAAACATGCGGGGAGCCGGCTGTGGAATCGTTGTTTTTATATTTTGGAACAGCACGCTGTCACTGAGCATCAGTGAGGGCTATACGCTAAGCGATCTCAGAACCACCTCTGATGACACTAGCCAGTGAATGTGGTACGGTCTTGTGCATGAAACATACCAGACGAGTGGAATACAGACACATTACAGGGCCAATTCTGAACATCGGTCAGGATGATTCAGTGCACCCATTTACAACCCCGAACAAAACAGATCCCACTTAATCGCAAAAGCAAAATCCAAACACATTTCACTCAAGAATGTCAGATCTATATCCCCCCCCCCCCCCCCCCCCCACTTCCATCTTTCCATTCCCAAAACAAAATCGTTGACCCCAACCTCCTTGGGGTCGTGGCTCTCACAGATGTTAGGAAAACGCTTCTTTCTCTGTCGTCAAAGAAATGTAATACTTTGAAATACCAGAAACAACAAACACATGCATCTGCAATTAAGTGGCATTTGGCCGAAGGTCTAGAGCCAGAGTTCACCTGCTTCTGCAGAAAATACACGTATTTCCCAATTGCGTTATGTTTAGTTACAGTACGTTATGTTAATGTTTGTTATGCTTTTTGTTTTGTAATGTTATATAATGTAACGTTATGTAATGTATTTGATATGTTGTAATGTTCTTTAATTGAATGTACTGTTAAATAATGGTATGTAATACTATTCTATGATATGTTATGCTATGTTATGTTATGTACTATTGTGTTATGTTATGTTATGTAATGTAATGTTATGTTAAGTTATAGTGAGTTAGGTTACATTACGCTACGTTACGTTACGTTATGGTATGTTAGGTTATGTTAATGTATGTTGCGTTACAGTATGTTCATTTATGTTAATATATGTTGCGTTACAGTATGTTAAGTCATGTTAAGGTATGTTGCGTTATAGTATGTTAAGTTATGATACGTTAAGTTAAAGCGTGTAACGTGATATTGCTGAATGCCACGTTGAAATGTTACGTTACGATCCGGCATGTTATTTTATGCTATGCTATGGTTTGTTATGTTATCTTATGCAATACAATATAACATAATACAGTATAATATAATATAGTATATTGTAATATAATGTGATGACGTCGTGAACTAGTGGTTACGTAATAGGCTCACAACCAGAAGGTGCTCGGTTCGATCCCCATAGATCCGTCCGTTACCCCGGGGGAGCAAAATCTTAGAAAATGCAGGAGGAAGTAGACCCTTACATAAAATGTATGCTGAAATCGAATGCACTGGTCCGACAGTCACAAAATAAAAACTTCAGTGCAACGCACACAATCTTGGGGATTAGAAAAATAAGGCGAACGACAAAAAAAAATGTATAATATAATGTAATATAATATAATGGAACCTAACGTAACGGTACATAACGTAATCGTAAGTAATATACTTTAAAATAATATAATATGAAGCAATATAACATAAAAAACACAATATAATGTAATGTTATGCTATGTTATGTTAGGTTATGCTATATAATGTTAGGCTATGATATGTTATGTTAGGATATGATATGTTATGCTAGGCTATGATATGTTTTGTTAGACTATGATATGTTATGGCATACATCATAGACACCCATACACTCTGGCCAGACCCGTAAAACACCAGCGATATCTTACATCACACATATATACGTTAGTGTCACACCCAGAATCCCAACGAGAATAAGTCTTCGATTACTATACGTTGGAAATGCATTCATCGCGAAGCGAACAAAACACTTCAAGCGTGTGATCTTTGACGTTTGGCCAGTTAATCAAGCCAATAACGTTGATTTAACTAATTATCTAAATACAATACGCCCAAAGAAACATGAAAGATGAATCGATAGATAACTTTATAAAATACACCTCATTTCATTACGATATCTAGATTTTTCACGGATAGATAACGCACTTCTTGCCTCTAAATAAATCGATAGCCTACCCCTGAGGGATGATGAAGTAAACTTAAATATAGAATCATCATCGGATCTTCCAAGTTGAGCATTCTGGCTTGTCGCGAAATTTTCGAATAAATTATCGTTGGCAATTTAATTAAATTTTCGATTTACGAAACTGGGGAGTTATTTGGATTGCGTTGTTAAAAATATATTGGGGAGGGGGGGGGGGGGGGGAGGGGGGACTTAGAAAGGATAAAATAATTGTGATATCCGGAATGAAGCTTTTAAAGATTTCATGGACGTTGGGAGAATAGAACGTTGAAGGCAGGAAGAGAATTAAAGTAATACGGGGAACGAGAGAAAATGAGATGGGAGATTAAAGGAGAGTCAGAGAGATCCACGAAAAGAAACACAGAGAGAGAGAGAGAGAGAGATAGAGAGAGCGAAATAGAGAGACATGCAAAAATACTTAGAAACATGAAGATAGTAACAGAATGAGAGAGAGAGAAAGAGAGGGAGAGATAGATATAGATGGAGAGAGAGAGAGAGAGAAAGAGAGAGAGATAGAGAGAGAGAGAGAAGGAAGATTGGTAGAAAGAACGATTACAAATTAATTATGAACAGCCACGGAAAGGGACACAAAGTGGAATTGAAAAAGGACCAAGAAATATGTAAAAAAAAACCGCAAACAACAGACATGAAATGAAGCAGAGAACATAAACAACACCCAGGATTGTTAAGAAAAGAAAGTAACGCTAGACAGAATTCATCATTTGGAAGTGACCTCTAATGTAATTATATTTATCTTCGTTTGGAGATAGCCTGTGAAATAACAAGAACACGGGATTTAAAAAAAGGACCGAATAGGCCGCCATTGAGAGACAAATACATACATGACAAATGACAACGAAAATTGAATCCATGTAAGGTAAAAAATGCACATAGCAAAAATAGCGGAATTGAATCCAGGAAAAGTAAAAACTACACTTAACAAAAACCGCGGAAATTAAATCCAGAAAAGGTAAATAATATACTTAGCAAAAACAGCGGAAATTGAATCCAGGAAAGGTAAAAAATGCACTTGACAAAAACAACGTCAATTTTAAAAAGACTAGGTAAAAAATATAGTGTAAGACATCAGAAAATGTAGTCGGTGGAAGGGGCGAGGGTGGCTGGGGCTTCAAATACACTTGACATATACAGCGGAAATTGAACCTAGTAGGCGCCAAAAATAGGTGCCGAAGAACAGCTGAGGTTGAATCCGGAAGAAGCCCAAAACACATTGAAAAGAACAACTGAAATTTAAGACAGAAGAAGCCAAAAACACAAGACAAACAATCGTAGAATTGATGTTA
Source organism: Ariolimax columbianus (assembly GCA_036924085.1). Lineage (NCBI taxonomy): Eukaryota > Metazoa > Mollusca > Gastropoda > Stylommatophora > Arionidae > Ariolimax > Ariolimax columbianus. Next base: position 45,798,983 of record JAVGWX010000021.1, read on the forward strand.
AAAAAAAATCTCAAATTCGCATGACAAAAAACAATTAAATTGAATTTAAAAAAAGAAAGCCCAAAACACATCACAGAGAACATTTGAAAATGATCCCAAGCAAATGAGTATCCAAGAGCCCTGAACACGTTCTTCAAGAATGGCCGCCCCACGATGAACTAAGATGCCAGACCTGGCGAGATGGAGCAGATCTGAGACAAAAATTATCGGGTCTCCGATCAAACAATGAAAGGACTGTGGACTTCATTCTTGAGATAGGACTGAAGATTTAGCATGATCAGAATACCCGAACAAAGAAGAAGAAGAAAACAAAACAAAATCCAAACCCAAATGACACAAACCAGAAGTAGAATAGGAATGCATTAGATCTCAAACAAAATCTGACAAAAGAGTATAGCAGGAAGCCAAGAGTGGTCTAGGAACATATGGAGGACATTAACATTTTAAATAAGAGGCCAGGATTGATAAGCAAAAAACTGACAAGGAACAATGGAATAAGAAGCCAGGATTGATAAGCGAACAACTGACAAGGAACAGCGGAAATCAAAGCCAGGACAGGTCAAAGAACACCGAACAAGAAACAGTGGAATAGGAAGATAGTGGGTGCCAAAAACAACTGACAATGAAGAGTAGAATATGAAGAGAGTGAATGTCAAAAACTACATGGGAAAGGAAATCCGAATATGAAGTTTGGAGATGACAAAGAACAAATGAGAAAGATCATCGGAATAGGAATCCACTGAAGATAAAATAAAATCGTTTGCAAAGAACAGTGCAATACAAAACAGTTAGTGGTCAAAGAACTACATTTTTTTTTAAATCTGGTTTTTTTTGTTTGTTGTTTGTTGTTTGCGAATGCCTATAATGAGTAGATTTCCTTTTTTGTGCGCCCTGAAAATGACATTAAGTGTCGGGTTGCAGTAGCTTTCCTTACATCCCGACCGTGTTGATGAAGGTAGATCGGGTTCCTCCAGGTGGTTGTGATATACATAGTTAAATCTGCGTGTCACTCACTACTACGGGGATCACATCGATCCCTCACCTCGTTACCCAGGCTGCCATGAAAACAGCCCGTTTACAGGAAGGACTACTAGGAAGCCGAGGTGATGGTCTTGGCTAGTATGTTTTGCCTGACCCAGACTAACATGACTGATCAGTATGTTTTGCCTGACCCTGACTAACATGACTGATCAGTATGTTTTGCCTGACCCTGACTAACGTGACTGATCAGTATGTTTTTCCTGACCCTGACTAACATGACTGATCAGTATGTTTTTCCTGACCCTGACCAACATGTCTGATCAGTATGTTTCGCCTGACCAGACGTTAGTCCCCCCTCCCCCCCCCCCTTTTAATCTGGTAAACAGCATTACCTATAGAACGCAACAATAAGTTGGGCAAATCAAACGTCACAATAATGTCCCGATATTGCTATGTAATCACTTGGCAATAGACAGAAAAAGAATTGTATTCACCACAATATTTCTACCCACATTGTGTTATCAGTTCCTGAATTGGACATTGCCAAACAAAGATAAAAGAAATATCCTAACAATGAAGATGCTATGGCTGCGCAGAATGCTTGTAGTAACAGGAATGGATATAGTCAGAAACGAAGATATTAGGAGACAAGTAGGTACAACACCAGTGTTAGACCTCATCAAGTTACAGCCAACCAAAAGGTTCGGCCACATGACACGTCAAACACCAGGTAGTATCCCTTAGAATGCAATGATTTAACTATACTATGGATACAAAGCCAAGGGCCGACCATAAAAAAGACGGATAATGGAAATAACAGAAGCAATTCCCTTATGCGAAGCAGATACCAAGTTCTGGTCAAGAAACGTCTCCATAAGCTGAGGATGTAAGGCACAAACACGACTAAAAGCGAAAAGATGAATTCTGGGAAAACCTTTACTGACGGGTATCATTGTTCTTTGTAAAGTTGTTGACCTGTACTTCTACAGGGGCGGGTGGTTCTGTGCAGCTCCAAGTTTTGACCTGACCTAGATATAGCCGGGAAGAGGATCTCCTGCTTATTAATCCGCTGCGTTTGGGCAAGCACCGCGGAGGGTGGTTAATGTGCGAATCCATCTTAATACACTCAGACACTAGACCCACATCAGGTTTGGCGCCATCTCTGCTGCTCTAAACAAACCACCTATCTTGGCAGGTGTTAAGAAATGTCATTCGGTTAGTCGCCTCTTACACCTTTTCTCTGTGTGGCAGTAGTGCTATTCTTGCCCTTATCATACACAAAGAGCCCGGCGGACCACTCGGGAATGGGACATGGATAATGGGGACGATGAGGGTGGCTGAGGTGGGAGCACTGGCTAAAAGTCTTTACTAATAGACCTTGCCAAAATTAGCGTTCTGCAAGGGCGTACGACATGATGATTAGCGTTCTGCAAGGGCGTACGACATGATGATTAGCGTTCTGCAAGGGCGTACGACATGAAGATTAGCGTTCTGCAAGGGCGTCAGACATGATGATTAGCGTTCTGCAAGGGCGTACGACATTAAGATTAGCGTTCTGCAAGGGCGTACGACATGAAGATTAGCGTTCTGCAAGGGCGTCAGACATGATGATTAGCGTTCTGCAAGGGCGTACGACATGAAGATTAGCGTTCTGCAAGGGCGTACGACATGAAGATTAGCGTTCTGCAAGGGCGTCAGACATGATGATTAGCGTTCTGCAAGGGCGTACGACATGAAGATTAGCGTTCTGCAAGGGCGTCAGACATGAAGATTAGCGTTCTGCAAGGGCGTCAGACATGAAGATTAGCGTTCTGCAAGGGCGTCAGACATGAAGATTAGCGTTCTGCAAGGGCGTCAGACATGATGATTAGCGTTCTGCAAGGGCGTCAGACATGATGATTAGCGTTCTGCAAGGGCGTACGACATGATGATTAGCGTTCTGCAAGGGCGTCAGACATGAAGATTAGCGTTCTGCAAGGGCGTCAGACATGATGATTAGCGTTCTGCAAGGGCGTCAGACATGATGATTAGCGTTCTGCAAGGGCGTCAGACATGATGATTAGCGTTCTGCAAGGGCGTACGACATGAAGATTAGCGTTCTGCAAGGGCGTCAGACATGAAGATTAGCGTTCTGCAAGGGCGTCAGACATGAAGATTAGCGTTCTGCAAGGGCGTCAGACATGAAGATTAGCGTTCTGCAAGGGCGTCAGACATGATGATTAGCGTTCTGCAAGGGCGTCAGACATGATGATTAGCGTTCTGCAAGGGCGTCAGACATGAAGATTAGCGTTCTGCAAGGGCGTACGACATGAAGATTAGCGTTCTGCAAGGGCGTACGACATGAAGATTAGCGTTCTGCAAGGGCGTCAGACATGATGATTAGCGTTCTGCAAGGGCGTACGACATGAAGATTAGCGTTCTGCAAGGGCGTCAGACATGAAGATTAGCGTTCTGCAAGGGCGTCAGACATGATGATTAGCGTTCTGCAAGGGCGTCAGACATGATGATTGCTATGAGATAATTGCGCCATAATGTAATCGAATGCGACCCGCACAATTGTTTATGTTAACGTTTCAACATTGATAGCTAATCTGTTCGGCTTAGAAACTCGAAAACCGAACCCACCCCCTCCATCGTCTTCAGCCTAGCCGCACATCCGTCATAAAATATAGGCGCTCAATGTCTGGTCCAATCTGTACCATAACTCTAAGAACTGAATGCGCTTAATCGTAACCCGACTTTCATAAGGTTACGTCCGGTTTGAAAAGTCTCGTCTGAACCCATTTGCAACATTCTCCAGAGAAATGAGATACAAATGATAAAAATCGACCTTCTGACAGTTGTAGAAGAAAATAAAATAAAAAGTGGACATTTGTGCCTGGATTGACAACTTGGCTGCCCTCGTGAATCTTGTTAGGGATAATTAAACTTAAAAACTATGACACCCCAATCTTGCCATGTTATGTTTTTTTCTTAAGAGCTGTCTTGTTCATTATGGGTTATGGAATAAAACATGACATGACACTCATGTAATGATAATTTTATTTGATTTAAAGCTGTAAGCTAATTTGCATACGAAAGTTCCACAATTCTGATATAAGACGATTGTTCTTGGTGAATGATGCGGTAATCTATGCAGATAAGGAAACACATAGATGGGCAGGTCACATGTTACGACGAAACGGTGGTCGATGGAGCACGGCGACAGCAGTCTAGTAATACCAAGAAAAGAAGAGACTGCGGGGACGTCTAATGCGTTGGTCAGACGCCTTTGCTGAACACAACAACACCCAAAACGCCTCTAGATGAGGGTTAACCACACACTGGACTTCCGTGGCCCAGACAGGATCCGCTTTAGACGAAACTGCGACCAGTAACTACGCCGACGAAAGGGTAACCAAGATCAGGTTAGGGTGGTCTAGGAGTGAAACGTCAGTTTTATAATCATAACGCATCGGGATGTCTCTCCAATTTGACTGACACGGATTTTTTCCTCTCTTTGTTCGATTGCTTCTCCAAGTACTGAAAGTAATGACAACCTACCTTAAATTGATACCCGACAATATTTTTCATAATAGCCAAATACGAGAGGTTATTGGTTGTAAGGAGTGACGTTCTGCAATGAACATGATACTAAGTTATTAGTTATTTTAAAATGCTGCTACAGTATTATTAACTGCAGTATAAATAATCAAGGCATGGAAGAAAAACAAAGTAAGATGGCCCCGCTTTAATGGCTCGCTCGTTCCTGTGTTTGTGTCCCTTTTTCATGTTGGGTGGTTGATATTCGGAATAAAATTCAGAACTCCTTCACCAAGTGGTATAAATGACTTTATTTGGTGAAATGCATGTGCTCTCGATTGGTTATCCTGTTTGTTATGCTGCATGCATTTCTCTGAACTCCATGTCTGGCTTAAACAGTGAGAAACCAGTCCATGGCGTAGTTCAACATTCCGCATAACTGCACGCCATAATTCAGTCCAGGTTATCACTACTCAACGTCCTTCCTGCTTTGACTGGAGCCACCTTCCTCCTGCCTGCCACTCCCTACACCGGAGGATAAAAGATACCTCTCTCAAACTCATATTCTCAACACAGCAAGGGTCACGCTGACCAAAAGATGGACACAATCTAGAAATCTCCGGGGCGGAACACATAATACAGTGAGTCAAACACGAATAGACACGGTAAGCCTGACACAAGCATTGGTCTAACACACTCCTCGGGGCACTCACTCCAACGCAGCGGAGTAGTCAGCTCCATCTGGGGAGTACATAGGGATTTTGGTCGACACGCAACGCATGAAAAAAGCCTCAGCGGCTCTTCTACTTCTTCTTCATACGATGGCAGACGTCAACCTGTATTTTTTCGAAAAAAGCAGCGTCCATCCTGAGGCTGTCAACACTGCCATATATCTTGTCTAGTGTTGCCACTGGTGATGGCCACATCTGCTTTCTCTGATCCTCGTGTGTCGGGCAGTTTTACAGCAAATGTTCAGCGGCCATTTTCCCGGTACCCCACGAGCATTCCTCAGTGCCACCTAACTTCATTTTGTTGAATAGGTGGTATCTCAGTCTATTGTGGCCAGTGCGAAGTCTGAAGACCACGACCTGCTCTCTTCTGTTCAACTGGTAATAGGCATCGTTTTTGGTGTATCCAGTATGTTCTGTTTCCCATTTGGTCATGTATCTAGATCTAATAAGCGTTTTTGACTCTTCGTAAGTCATACTAGTATCTGGTTGTGGTAGTCTTGCACCTTCTTTTGCCAGTCTGGCTGACTCTAGTTGCCTTGGATGTTACAGTGGGATGGAACCCACTGTACGACTTATCATTTTGGTGTGGACTGCTGGCATAGTTGACAGAGTACTGCTCTTAAATCATTAAGTTCAGTATTTGTCTGGCTTTTTAGTGCTGTGACTATGGCCAGGGCATCTGTGAGCAGGACTATATGGCTTTCATTCCTTTTACCTATCAGGATTTCTTCTACTGCAGCCCTCAGTGCCTCTACCTCTCCTCTGAAATTGCTTGTGTATTTTCCAGTTGCCATTGATAGTGTTATTTTTCTGCAATTTGGTAGGCTCAGGAATGCCCCTGCCCCTCCGTTCTGTGTTGTGTTTGTTACAGAACCGTCGGTGTATACATGGGTCCAGTCCATGCTTGGGTAGTTTTTCGTTATGTACCTCAGGGTTGTATGTCTTCTTTCTTTTTCAGTCTGGCTGTTTTTGGTTCCAATACTTGGTATATTTTCTTCCACCTCTTGGAAAATATGCTGCCTCCAGGTAGGTTTTCGTACAATAGGGATGGGCTTTTGTGTTGTTAGTGCGTTCATAGGGTCTTCGTTCATCTTTGCTTTGGCTATTTCAGCAAAGTTTCTCCGCTTTAGTTTTCCATTTCCAAAATTGTTAAGTCTTTGATGCATTGGATGGTCAGTCAGTCTCCTGAGTTTCTCTGCTTGCTGCTGGGCTCTGCAGTCTCTTCTGTCGGTCATGGATTGCAGTTTTGTAATCTTTTCAAGTTCTACAATTGGCGTTGACTTCATGCCTCCTGTTTTAACTCTCATAGCTTGGTTTTAAAGTTTGCTAGTTTTATCAAAGTTCGCCTTTGCTGCTGTTGTCCATGCCGCAATACCATACTCGAAAACTGGTCTCACTCTTCCAGGGTACAGTTTCTTTAGTATACTTTCGTCTGCTCCCCAGCTTGTGCCAGCAAGTTTCCTCATAATTGCCATTTTTCTTCTTCTTCTTCTTCTTCGTACGCAGTCAGACAGTAACCATAATTTTTTTTTTTTAAACGGCGGTCATCATGAGGCTGTCGACACTGCCATAGAGCGCGTCTTGCAGTTCCACTGGTGATGGCCACATCTGCTCTCTCTGATCCTCGTATGTCGAGCAGTTTTGCAGCAGATATTTAGCGGTCATTTTACCGGTACCGCATGGGCATTCGTCGGAACCACCTATCTTCAATTTGTTGAATAGGTGGTACCTCAGTCTATTGTGGCCATTGCGAAGTCTGAAGACAACGACCTGCTCTCTTCTGTTCAACTGGTAATAGGCATCGTGTTTGGTGTAACCAGAGTGTTTTTTTTCCCATTTGGTCATGTATCTGGCTTTGATAAGCCGTTTTGACTCTTCGTACGTCATACTAGTATCTGTTTGTGGTAGTCTTGCACCTTCTTTTGCCAGTCTGTCTGCCTCCTCGTTGCCTTGGATGTTGCAGTGTGATGGGACCCACTATACCACTACCATTTTTGGTGCGGACTGCTGGCACAGTTTGCAGAGTGCTGCTCTTAAGTCGTTAAGCTCAGTGTGTTTCTGGCTTTTTAGCGCTGTGACTACGGCCAGAGCATCTGTAAGCAGGACTTTATGGCTTTCATTTTCTTTATGTGTCACCATTTCTTACACTGCCGCCCTCAGTGCCTCTGCCTCCGCTCTGAAATTGCTTGTGTACTTACCAGTAGCGAATGACAGTGTAATTTTTCTCTCACTTGGTAGGTTTAGGAATGCTCCTGCCCCTCCGTTCTGTGTAGTGTTTGTTACAAAACCGTCGGTGTATGCATGGGTCCAGTCCATGCTTGGGTAGTTTTCCGATATAAAGCTTAGGGTAGTATCTCTCTTTTCTTTTTCAGTCTGGCAGTTTTTGTTTCCAATACCTGATATATTTTCTACCACCTCTGGAAATATATGCTGCCTCCATTTAGGTTTTCGTACAGTAGTGATGGGTGTTGGTGTTGTTAGTGCGTTTATGGGATCTTCGTGCATCTTTGCTTTGGCTATTTCTGCAAAGTTTCTCCGCTTTAGTTTCCCATTTCCAAAATTGTTTAGTCTCTGGTGCATTGGATGGTCAGTCAGTCTTCGGAGTTTCTCTGACTGCAGCTGGGCTCTGCAGTCTCATCTATCGGTCATGGATTGCAGTTTTGTAATCTTTTCAAGTTCTACAATTGGCGTTGACTTCATGCCTCCTGTTATAACTCTCATGGCTTGGATTTGAAGTTTGCTAACTTTATCGAAGTTCGCCTTTGCTGCTGTTGTCCATGCCGCAATGCCATACTCGAGAACTGGTCTCACTCTTCCAGTGTACAGTTTCTTTAGTATGCCTTCGTCTGCTCCCCAGCTTGTGCCAGCAAGTTTCCTCATGATTGTCATTCTTTCTCTCGATCTGACTTTTCCATGTCATGCGCCGATCAAATGTGACTCCCAGATAGGTTGGGTTGTCGTTTGGCTGCAGGAATTTGCCATTTAAACTTAATTTGGTATTTTGGGGTTTGATTGAAAGCGAGAATATTGTGCATGTGGTTTTCTCCTCGTTTATTTTGACCAGCCATGAGTTCGCCCACTCTTCCAGCGATGTTAGGGCCTGCTGCATCCGATTTCTTGCTATGGTGAGATTCTTTTCAGAGGTCCACATAGCCAGATCGTCTGCAAACATTGAGCTGTGGACTCTTCTTGGTATATTCTCTATTGTGTTATTTATATACACCAGGAAGAGTGTGGGTGACAGTACTCCCCCTTGGGGTACTCCCTGCTCAAGTGTCACCTTTTTTGCTCATCTGCCCTTGTACTTGAACTCTGGACGTTCTGTTTTTGAGGTAGTGCATGATCAATTTGTACATTTTCCCACAAACTTCACTTCTTTGTAGCTTGACTCTAAGTCCGTCTTTCCAGACTTTGTCAAATGCCTTTTCTAGATCCACCCAAACCGCTACTGTGTGTTTTTTCTCTTGGTAGGCTTCTTCTATTTGCTGGGCTATGAGGATGACCTGATCCTCGGTGGGTCTGTGCTGTCTAAAGCCTGCTTGCTGTGGAATTAGTATGTGTTTTTCTTCCAGATGCCACATCAGTCTGGTGTTTATCATACGTTCCATCAGTTTGCCTACAAAGCTCAGTAGACTGATAGGCCTGTAGCGATTTGGATCTGTTTTATCTTTTCCTTTCTTTGGTACTGGCACAAGTACTGTGTCTTTCCATGCTTGAGGTACAATACCCCTTTTCCAGCTTTGGTTCAGGACTGATAATAACTTCCTCTTTGCTGTTTGGCCCAGCCCCATCAGCATCTCGTTTGTTATCCCATCTTTTCCGCGTGACTTCTTTTTCTTTAAGGTTCTTATGGCCTCTTCCATTTCATTCATTGTTAATTTTGCCATCATGTGCTCCTCTGGTGCCAAATTGATGTTGTCGTGCCCATTTTGTTCTTCTTTAATGTATAAATGTCTATCTGCAGGGACATCGATGTGGTTTGCTCTGGCATAATGTTTAACAAAAGCGTTTGCTGCTTTTTTTCCATTGAGCATGTTGTCGCCCTGCTTGATGGTAATTTGTGTGTTTGATGGAATTTCGTCATTCATGGCTCTGACTAACTTCCAAATTGGTTTAGCACCTTGCGGTCTATTTTGTGGTGAATATCCACTGTGGAAAAGGCCAAGTCTGGAATAGAGGTGGTATGCCATGTTCTAGAATAGAAGCTAGGGCTATCCTCCAACTTATTGATAAGATAGAGATTTGTGTCTATCTCCCAATCTTCCACTTCGTCACCTCTGCTTTCTGTGTCCGATTATCCCCATCTCTCCGAGTGGCTGTTGAAGTCTCCAACTACTATGCAGTTGGAGTCTGTGACTTCCATACTCGAGAGCGACAGGTCTTTGTTTGGTTGGCCATACAGGTTGAAGATGCGGATCTTCGTCTCTTGTGCCATTATGCCTCCGCGGTTCGACATGGTAGTGGTCGATTGACGCAACGGGCCGTTGACGCATGCGCAAACATTATTATTTTTATGGAAAAAGAAAATGGCATAGCATTATCGTTTGTGACGACGGAAATGATCATGTAAAGGCAAATACTTTTCTAACAGTTTATAATTCTGCAGCTGACTGTCTTTCACGTCATGATGTTAACCAAATGAAGGTTAATGTAAATAAATGTGCAATCATCCATATGGGTAGAACCAATATGGAACACAATTACAGAATGGGAGAGAACATTATCAGACAGAAATAAAAGGAAAGGGACTTAAGGGTTAGGATAGATAATATAGGTAAGGTAAGTGAGCAAGTCCAGGTAGCAGTGAAGAAGGCAAATGCAATGTTAGGTATGATAAAATTAAATTTTAAACTCAGGATCATGTAGGTGATAGTCAAACTGAATAAAGCATTATTAAAACCAAGATTGGAGTACTGTGTTCAGGTGTGGAGTCCTTATCGTAGAAGGGTTATAGACATGATGGAAAGGATACAAAGAAGAGCGTCAAAACTGATAGTGGGATTCCAGAATTACAGTCATAAGGAAGGACTCAGAAAAACCGGCTTATAGTATGTAGAATAATTTGATATGATTGAAATACAGGGTTATAATATAATCAACAGTAAGGATAAAATATAATATAACAAGTGTTTTTCCTTCAAATTACAGTCGCCTTAAAAATCAAGAAGGGCACAGCCATAAATGAGTTTAAGAAAGGTCCAGATTTGATACCAAGAAATGTTTTGTTGTACCAGAGAGTGGTCGATGCTTGGTGTATATTGCCCCAGGAAATAGTGGAGGCAGTGTCAATTAATATACCCAAGAATAGATTGTATGCAGAAAGTTTTATTTTTAGATCAAGTGAATGTAAAGGAAACTGATTGTATACATACTCTCCATTGTCTTCTAAAGCAGTATTGAGAAGTTAAGTTAACCTGCCCATTATTTTCTCACATTACAGCTCTCTGTCTCTTCCATGAGCAATGTGTATCCGTTGTTACAATTGGGTCAAACGAATCATATCGTCTTAGAAAAGGAGGATGTGCTATTGAGCATTGTTTAATAGTGAAATACATTGGTTATATGTCCATGTTCTTATATACTTTATATGCTTCTTATGCTGCATTATGTTACCAATGTTAATCTTGGTCCTTACTAGAAACACATACGAGTAAGATCCAGAGCTGTGAGATGCGCTGTGGGAGAAGTGCAGCCGGACTAACAATGCATGACCGAATCCGCAACTCTGCTCTGAGGCAGACAGTGGGAACAAACCCAGTGCCTATATCGACTCCCAATCATTCAATTGGTTTGGTCATTTAGTCTGAATGCATTATGACTAGCCTGAATCAATATCATATCAAATGGGCAGAGCATGAGCTACAGTGGTCAGCGACCCATAGCTTACTGCTAGCGTCAGGGCCAGCGAACCAGAGCTGCCAAGACCCTTCTACACCTGCATGCGGTGATCCTGGATAACAGGATGCAGCAGAGCAGACTGGCTAAGGAGAATGGATCGAAGAGGGAATCCTAACCCGGTACTTAAATAATTCTTGCTGAAGTCGGATGTGTTGGACCGGAAGGTGCAAATATCGCAGTCAAGCTGTAAACCACGGCACAGCGCATTCAATTCTCTGGACTACATTCTGCTACTTAGGCCCGTATCAGGGTTTGGTAGCTGGAGATGGAGAACGAACGAAGCCAAGCCAAGCCATATCATATGCAGGTCTTCTGTTCAAGAGCAAGATGGTGACCTCGATGTCGGTGGATCGAGAGTGCCTCTGACACTCTTACGAAGTTACACGAAACCTCCAACAAGATAACAAGATCCACGCATCCCACCAATCTGCGACGTCGTACTGTCTTCTAATGTTTCATATCATACCCTTTTTTGTTATATTTCTCTGTATCCATCACGTAGAATGTCCTTTATAGAACGTCGCTCCCATCACAGTCTGTCTGAAATAAATTCGTTCCCTTGCCAAAACTCCAGCCTACTCCACAGTCATACCCAGACATACCTGTATATCTTGGTACGATCGTCTTTTTGGTCTACCCATTTCTCTTTTACCTCGCACCATACCTTCCGTCACTGTTCTCTCGAGACCGTTATGTCTCTTGATGTGAACAAAGTATTTGCATTTTCTAGCCAAAATGGAATTGATAAACCAGTCCTCCTCTATGATCAACTCTTGCCGAATGTCTACATTTGTCTTTTTATCTGTCAAGTGTATTCTGAGAATCTTTCTGTAACATTTTGACTCGAAGGATTCGATTCATTGTTTGGAAGTTTTAGTAATCGTCCATGATTCGCAGCCATAAGCTGCCACCGGAAAAATACAGGTTCTCAAAACTTTTACTTTTATGATTTTGTTGGTGCTCTGCCATAATTTCTTCAGGCTGTTCAGTCTCTGCATTGCCATGGCTGTTCTTCTGCTTATTTGTTTCGTTCAGTCGCCCTTTTTGTCAATTCTGGAGCCAAGATATTCAAAATTTCTCTTTATGTATCTTTTAATATACTTGTGAATGTTCTTTCTATTATTCTTCTTATGTTTCATATCTAATTACTCTCTTATAGTCCTTCTTATATATTTTAAAATATTCTTTCTTATATTCCTTCTTCTGTTTTTATAATGTTTCTTATAATATTTCTTCTTATAATTCTTCTATATTCCTTCTGATATTTCTTATTCTATTTCTTCTGTTTCTCACATTCGTTTATATTGCTTTATGGAGAGAAAGACTAACGTCTGGTCAGGTAACATATACCGATCTGATATGTCAGTCAGGGTCAGACAAAACATAATGGCCAAGACGCCTCACATTGACTTCCCCGTAGCCCTCTCTGGAAACGGGCTGTTTTTATGGCATCCTAATTAACAAGCTGAGGGATTGACGTGATCCCCGTAGTAGTGAGTGACGCGCAGATGAAGTCAAGCAAAGCGCAACCGCTTAGAAGACTACGTGGCCCACTTTCATCAGAACGCTCGTGATGTGCGGAGAGCTACGATAACCTGCCACTGAACGTCCTTTTCAGGTTCCCACAAAAGAGTATGCTACTTATTGTTGCCATTCGCAAACAACGTTTTCCTTCTTACATTTCTTATAGTTGTTCTTATGTTCCTTCTTACATTTCTTATAGTTGTTCTTACGTTCCTTCTTACATTTCTTATAGTTGTTCTTACGTTCCTTCTTACATTTCTTATAGTTGTTCTTACGTTCCTTCTTACATTTCTTATAGTTGTTCTTACGTTCCTTCTTACATTTCTTATAGTTGTTCTTACGTTCCTTCTTACATTTCTTATAGTTGTTCTTACGTTCCTTCTTACATTTCTTATAGTTGTTCTTACGTTCCTTCTTACATTTCTTATAGTTGTTCTTACGTTCCTTCTTACATTTCTTATAGTTGTTCTTACGTTCCTTCTTACATTTCTTATAGTTGTTCTTACGTTCCTTCTTACATTTCTTATAGTTGTTCTTACGTTCCTTCTTACATTTCTTATAGTTGTTCTTATGTTCCTTCTTACATTCCTTATAGTTGTTCTTATGTTCCTTCTTACATTCCTTATAGTTGTTCTTACGTTCCTTCTTACATTTCTTATAGTTGTTCTTATGTTCCTTCTTACATTCCTTATAGTTGTTCTTACGTTCCTTCTTACATTCCTTATAGTTGTTCTTATGTTCCTTCTTACATTCCTTATAGTTGTTCTTACGTTCCTTCTTACATTTCTTATAGTTGTTCTTATGTTCCTTCTTACATTTCTTATAGTTGTTCTTATGTTCCTTCTTACATTTCTTATAGTTGTTCTTATGTTCCTTCTTACATTTCTTATAGTTGTTCTTATGTTCCTTCTTACATTCCTTATAGTTGTTCTTATGTTCCTTCTTACATTTCTTATAGTTGTTCCTATGTTCCTTCTTACATTTCTTATAGTTGTTCTTACGTTCCTTCTTACATTTCTTATAGTTGTTCTTATGTTCCTTCTTACATTTCTTATAGTTGTTCTTATGTTCCTTCTTACATTCCTTATAGTTGTTCTTATGTTCCTTCTTACATTCCTTATAGTTGTTCTTATGTTCCTTCTTACATTTCTTATAGTTGTTCTTATGTTCCTTCTTACATTTCTTATAGTTGTTCTTACGTTCCTTCTTACATTCCTTATAGTTGTTCTTATGTTCCTTCTTACATTCCTTATAGTTGTTCTTATGTTCCTTCTTACATTTCTTATAGTTGTTCTTATGTTCCTTCTTACATTCCTTATAGTTGTTTTTACGTTCCTTCTTACATTTCTTATAGTTGTTCTTATATTCCTTCTTACATTCCTTATAGTTGTTCTTACGTTCCTTCTTACATTTCTTATAGTTGTTCTTATGTTCCTTCTTACATTTCTTATAGTTGTTCTTATGTTCCTTCTTACATTTCTTATAGTTGTTCTTACGTTCCTTCTTACATTTCTTATAGTTGTTCTTATGTTCCTTCTTACATTTCTTATAGTTGTTCTTACGTTCCTTCTTACATTCCTTATAGTTGTTCTTATGTTCCTTCTTACATTTCTTATAGTTGTTCTTATGTTCCTTCTTACATTCCTTATAGTTGTTCTTATGTTCCTTCTTACATTTCTTATAGTTGTTCTTATGTTCCTTCTTACATTTCTTATAGTTGTTCTTATGTTCCTTCTTACATTTCTTATAGTTGTTCTTATGTTCCTTCTTACATTTCTTATAGTTGTTCTTACGTTCCTTCTTACATTTCTTATAGTTGTTCTTATGTTCCTTCTTACATTTCTTATAGTTGTTCTTACGTTCCTTCTTACATTCCTTATAGTTGTTCTTATGTTCCTTCTTACATTTCTTATAGTTGTTCTTATGTTCCTTCTTACATTCCTTATAGTTGTTCTTATGTTCCTTCTTACATTTCTTATAGTTGTTCTTATGTTCCTTCTTACATTTCTTATAGTTGTTCTTATGTTCCTTCTTACATTCCTTATAGTTGTTCTTATGTTCCTTCTTACATTTCTTATAGTTGTTCTTATGTTCCTTCTTACATTCCTTATAGTTGTTCTTATGTTCCTTCTTACATTCCTTATAGTTGTTCTTACGTTCCTTCTTACATTTCTTATAGTTGTTCTTATGTTCCTTCTTACATTCCTTATAGTTGTTCTTACGTTCCTTCTTACATTCCTTATAGTTGTTCTTATGTTCCTTCTTACATTCCTTATAGTTGTTCTTACGTTCCTTCTTCCATTTCTTATAGTTGTTCTTATGTTCCTTCTTACATTTCTTATAGTTGTTCTTATGTTCCTTCTTACATTTCTTATAGTTGTTCTTATGTTCCTTCTTACATTCCTTATAGTTGTTCTTATGTTCCTTCTTACATTTCTTATAGTTGTTCTTATGTTCCTTCTTACATTTCTTATAGTTGTTCTTACGTTCCTTCTTACATTTCTTATAGTTGTTCTTATGTTCCTTCTTACATTTCTTATAGTTGTTCTTATGTTCCTTCTTACATTCCTTATAGTTGTTCTTATGTTCCTTCTTACATTCCTTATAGTTGTTCTTATGTTCCTTCTTACATTTCTTATAGTTGTTCTTATGTTCCTTCTTACATTTCTTATAGTTGTTCTTACGTTCCTTCTTACATTCCTTATAGTTGTTCTTATGTTCCTTCTTACATTCCTTATAGTTGTTCTTATGTTCCTTCTTACATTTCTTATAGTTGTTCTTATGTTCCTTCTTACATTCCTTATAGTTGTTTTTACGTTCCTTCTTACATTTCTTATAGTTGTTCTTATGTTCCTTCTTACATTCCTTATAGTTGTTCTTACGTTCCTTCTTACATTTCTTATAGTTGTTCTTATGTTCCTTCTTACATTTCTTATAGTTGTTCTTATGTTCCTTCTTACATTTCTTATAGTTGTTCTTACGTTCCTTCTTACATTTCTTATAGTTGTTCTTATGTTCCTTCTTACATTTCTTATAGTTGTTCTTATGTTCCTTCTTACATTTCTTATAGTTGTTCTTATGTTCCTTCTTACATTTCTTATAGTTGTTCTTACGTTCCTTCTTACATTTCTTATAGTTGTTCTTATGTTCCTTCTTACATTTCTTATAGTTGTTCTTATGTTCCTTCTTACATTCCTTATAGTTGTTCTTATGTTCCTTCTTACATTTCTTATAGTTGTTCTTACGTTCCTTCTTACATTTCTTATAGTTGTTCTTATGTTCCTTCTTACATTTCTTATAGTTGTTCTTTTGTTCCTTCTTACATTCCTTATAGTTGTTCTTTTGTTCCTTCTTACATTCCTTATAGTTGTTCTTATGTTCCTTCTTACATTCCTTATAGTTGTTCTTATGTTCCTTCTTACATTTCTTATAGTTGTTCTTACGTTCCTTCTTACATTTCTTATAGTTGTTCTTATGTTCCTTCTTACATTCCTTATAGTTGTTCTTATGTTCCTTCTTACATTTCTTATAGTTGTTCTTATGTTCCTTCTTACATTTCTTATAGTTGTTCTTATGTTCCTTCTTACATTTCTTATAGTTGTTCTTATGTTCCTTCTTACATTTCTTATAGTTGTTCTTATGTTCCTTCTTACATTTCTTATAGTTGTTCTTACGTTCCTTCTTATATTTCTTATAGTTGTTCTTATGTTCCTTCTTACATTTCTTATAGTTGTTCTTATGTTCCTTCTTACATTTCTTATAGTTGTTCTTATGTTCCTTCTTACATTTCTTATAGTTGTTCTTATGTTCCTTCTTACATTCCTTATAGTTGTTCTTATGTTCCTTCTTACATTTCTTATAGTTGTTCTTATGTTCCTTCTTACATTTCTTATAGTTGTTCTTACGTTCCTTCTTACATTTCTTATAGTTGTTCTTACGTTCCTTCTTACATTTCTTATAGTTGTTCTTATGTCCCTTCTTACATTTCTTATAGTTGTTCTTATGTTCCTTCTTACATTCCTTATAGTTGTTCTTATGTTCCTTCTTACATTCCTTATAGTTGTTCTTATGTTCCTTCTTACATTTCTTATAGTTGTTCTTATGTTCCTTCTTACATTTCTTATAGTTTTTTCTTATGTTCCTTCTTACATTTCTTATAGTTGTTCTTATGTTCCTTCTTACATTCCTTATAGTTGTTCTTACGTTCCTTCTTACATTCCTTATAGTTGTTCTTATGTTCCTTCTTACATTTCTTATAGTTGTTCTTATGTTCCTTCTTACATTTCTTATAGTTGTTCTTATGTTCCTTCTTACATTCCTTATAGTTGTTCTTACATTCCTTCTTACATTCCTTATAGTTGTTCTTATGTTCCTTCTTACATTCCTTATAGTTGTTCTTACGTTCCTTCTTACATTTCTTATAGTTGTTTTTATGTTCCTTCTTACATTCCTTATAGTTGTTCTTATGTTCCTTCTTACATTTCTTATAGTTGTTCTTATGTTCCTTCTTACATTTCTTATAGTTGTTCTTATGTTCCTTCTTACATTCCTTATAGTTGTTCTTACGTTCCTTCTTACATTTCTTATAGTTGTTCTTATGTTCCTTCTTACATTCCTTATAGTTGTTCTTACGTTCCTTCTTACATTTCTTATAGTTGTTCTTATGTTCCTTCTTACATTTCTTATAGTTGTTCTTATGTTCCTTCTTACATTCCTTATAGTTGTTCTTATGTTCCTTCTTACATTCCTTATAGTTGTTCTTATGTTCCTTCTTACATTCCTTATAGTTGTTCTTATGTTCCTTTTTACATTTCTTATAGTTGTTCTTATGTTCCTTCTTACATTTCTTATAGTTGTTCTTATGTTCCTTCTTACATTCCTTATAGTTGTTCTTATGTTCCTTCTTACATTTCTTATAGTTGTTCTTATGTTCCTTCTTACATTTCTTATAGTTGTTCTTATGTTCCTTCTTACATTCCTTATAGTTGTTCTTATGTTCCTTCTTACATTCCTTATAGTTGTTCTTATGTTCCTTCTTACATTCCTTATAGTTGTTCTTATGTTCCTTCTTACATTCCTTATAGTTTTCTTATGTTCCTTCTTACATTCCTTATAGTTGTTCTTATGTTCCTTCTTACATTCCTTATAGTTGTTCTTATGTTCCTTCTTACATTTCTTATAGTTGTTCTTATGTTCCTTCTTACATTTCTTATAGTTGTTCTTATGTTCCTTCTTACATTTCTTATAGTTGTTCTTATGTTCCTTCTTACATTTCTTATAGTTGTTCTTACGTTCCTTCTTACATTCCTTATAGTTGTTCTTATGTTCCTTCTTACATTCCTTATAGTTGTTCTTATGTTCCTTCTTACATTTCTTATAGTTGTTCTTATGTTCCTTCTTACATTCCTTATAGTTGTTCTTACGTTCCTTCTTACATTTCTTATAGTTGTTCTTATGTTCCTTCTTACATTCCTTATAGTTGTTCTTATGTTCCTTCTTACATTCCTTATAGTTGTTCTTACGTTCCTTCTTACATTTCTTATAGTTGTTCTTACGTTCCTTCTTACATTTCTTATAGTTGTTCTTATGTTCCTTCTTACATTTCTTATAGTTGTTCTTATGTTCCTTCTTACATTTCTTATAGTTGTTCTTACGTTCCTTCTTATATTCCTTATAGTTGTTCTTATGTTCCTTCTTACATTCCTTATAGTTGTTCTTATGTTCCTTCTTACATTTCTTATAGTTGTTCTTATGTTCCTTCTTACATTCCTTATAGTTGTTCTTACGTTCCTTCTTACATTTCTTATAGTTGTTCTTATGTTCCTTCTTACATTCCTTATAGTTGTTCTTACGTTCCTTCTTACATTTCTTATAGTTGTTCTTACGTTCCTTCTTACATTTCTTATAGTTGTTCTTAAGTTCCTTCTTACATTCCTTATAGTTGTTCTTATGTTCCTTCTTACATTTCTTATAGTTGTTCTTATGTTCCTTCTTACATTTCTTATAGTTGTTCTTATGTTCCTTCTTACATTCCTTATAGTTGTTCTTATGTTCCTTCTTACATTTCTTATAGTTGTTCTTACTTTCCTTCTTACATTTCTTATAGTTGTTCTTATGTTCCTTCTTACATTTCTTATAGTTGTTCTTATGTTCCTTCTTACATTCCTTATAGTTGTTCTTATGTTCCTTCTTACATTTCTTATAGTTGTTCTTATGTTCCTTCTTACATTTCTTATAGTTGTTCTTATGTTCCTTCTTACATTCCTTATAGTTGTTCTTATGTTCCTTCTTACATTCCTTATAGTTGTTCTTATGTTCCTTCTTACATTTCTTATAGTTGTTCTTATGTTCCTTCTTACATTTCTTATAGTTGTTCTTATGTTCCTTCTTACATTCCTTATAGTTGTTCTTATGTTCCTTCTTACATTTCTTATAGTTGTTCTTATGTTCCTTCTTACATTTCTTATAGTTGTTCTTACGTTCCTTCTTACATTTCTTATAGTTGTTCTTATGTTCCTTTTCTCAATTATTCTTATTTTTATTCACATAGTCTTTCATATATTTTTATTTTTTTCTTATATTATTCATTTTTATATTTCTTTTATTGTTCTTGTGTTTCTTATATTTTTCCTCATTTTCTTCCTCATATTTCTTCTGTTTTTTATTTTTCTATTTGTATTGTGTTATATTTGTTTTCTTTTTCTCCATATTATTTCTTCTTATATTCTGTTTTATTTTCTTCTTATATTTGATCTTATAGTTCTATACAAGTTCTTCAAAAGCTAACTTCTTCAATCCCTTTACCATTCTGCTTCTGACTTCTTCTTGACAATCTCAATGTAATTATCTGTGTATGATCGAAGCGAGATACTCTCAATTTGTGACTTACGTAACTTCTTGCATCTACATTTGAACTTTAGGTCTGGTTTATGTGTTATCATTTCTTCTTATCTTGGTCCTGCTGATGTTTGGGTGCAGATTTTGTTCCTCGCTGTGTTGTTTAACCGACATGATCATCTGTTCCAGCCACGCAGCCCTCATCGAGAGGATAACTGTATCATCTGCGCATATTAGTGTTGTTATTAAATTTCCGCCGATTGTGAGTGGGTTGAAGTTTTTATACTTTTTCTGATTTATGGCGTTTATCCTGCTGTTTTTAACATGTATGGGGAAAAATAATGTGAGAGTATGAATCTTTGTCTTACTCCCTGGTTAAACTCAAACCAGTCCGATGTCTCTCCAGCTAGTCCTTCCTTTGTTGTTATTGAAACAGTGTTTCGAACAGTTCTTCTACTGCTTCTTCGTTCGTCTTAATCTCCCGCTACCAAGCCATGAAAAGGGATTTGCAAGTAGCAGGATGTAGTCATGTGATGGGAATGCGTTGTGTCGTAGTTTACAGCTTGACTGCGGCATTTGCACCGTTCGGCCTGATACATCCGACTTCAGAAGCCATTTCTTGAGTACCTGGGTTAGCCTTTCCTTTTCGATCCCTTCTCCATATCCAGCCTGCTCTGTTGCAGGCTGTTAACCATGATCACAGCGTAAAGGCTGTAGAAGGGTCTTGGCAGCTCTGGTTCGCTGGCCCTGATCCTAGCGGTCAGCTATGGGTAGCTGACTGCTACAGCTCATGCGCTGCTCAGCATCTTAGTCTCACAGACATAATCCTCTGCCAGCCGCGCAGCACTTCGAAAGGACTACTGTATCATCTACATATCTTATTTATGTTATTTAATCTCCATCGACTGAACAGGTCGAAAATGTTACTCTGTCTCATTTCTGGCGTTTTTAATCCTGTTTTAACATAATGGGGGAAAATAACGTGAGAGTATCTTTATCTTAATGCCTCGCTCAACTCAAACCAGTCCCTCCAGTTAGACTTTCCTTTCTTTCTGCCTTGATCAACTCAAACCAGTCCGATGTCCCTCCAGCTAGCCTTTCCTTTATTTCTGCCTCGCTCAACTCAAACCAGTCCCTCTAGCTAGCCTTTCCTTTATTTCTGCCTTGCTCAACTCAAACCAGTCCGATGTCTCTCCAGCCAACCTTTCCTTTATTTATCGTTCTTGATACATAGTTTCGAACAGTTCAATAATTTATATTAGAAATTCCATGTCTTCAATGATTTCTCACATAATTTCGAGCTGCACACAGACAAAGGTTTTTGTTGAAAACTACACACACACATAACAGCTATATATGACATTAACACACCAGTTTAACATAGTGGGAATATGGTGTTAGGTCCATATTGGTTTTGATTTACGACACACTATTGGTGATGGTGTCAATATTTCACCGTCCAACTTTACTGTCCCTTATTATTCTGGCAACCATTTTCTGAGGATGGGTCAAGTGTAGGATCAATTATGTTTTCTGTATAATCCCACACATACTGGGAACCGAACGCCAAATCGCTCAGTTGGGACACTAGCGAACTTACCGCTGCGTTAATTTAGATCGATGCTATTCGTACTATTTGCACTTTTCGATCATATTTCGCACGTTAATGATGTGATACGTCGTGCCTCTGCCATGTCTAAACACTCCTCGTGTTTCATGTTGTTGTTATTGTTGTTGAATGCCCACATGAGTAGGTTTACAGTTTTGTTGTGTGTAATACCTGAAAAAAAAAGTTTCAGTGGCTGAATTCAGTAGCTTTCCTCACACACTGACAGTGCTGGTACAGGTGGATCGGGTTACAACACACTGTTGTGCTCCGCTTGATTTCATCTGCGTGTTGCTCACTGCTACAGGGATCACATCGATCACCCACCTCGTTAGACAGGCTGCTTAAAAGCAGATTGTTTCAAGGGCGAACTATAAAATAGCGATGTGGATGGGAGTCCTGGACAGTATATTGTGATTGACCCTGACTAACATGTCTGATAAATACGTTTTGTCTTACCATAAATAACATTGTCTAATATGTATGTTTTGTCTGACCCTGACTAATATTGTCTGATCAGAATGTCTTGCCTGACACTGACTGACATGTCTGATCAGAATGTCTTCTCTTAACCTGACTAACATGTCTGATCAGAATGTCTTGCCTACCCTGACTAACCATGTCTGATCAGAATGTCTTGCCTACCCTGACTAACATGTCTGATCAGGATATCTTGCCTTAACGTGACTAACATGTCTGATCAGAATGTCTTTCCTTAACCTGACTAACATGTCTGATCAGAATGTCTTGCCTATCCTGACTAACATGTCTAATCATAATGTCTTGCCTACCCTGACTAACACTTCTGATCAGAATGTCTTGCCTTAACCTGACTAACATGTCTGATCAGAATGTCTTGCCTGACCTTGACTAACATGTCGGATAATGTCTTTCCTGACCATGACTAACATGTCTGATGATAATGTCTTGCCTTACCCTGACTAACATGTCTGATGATAATGTCTTGCCTGACCCTGACTAATATGCCTGATCAGAATGTCTTGGTTTACCCTGACTAACATGTCTGATCATAATGTCTTGCCTTACCCTGACTAACATGTCTGATCATAATGTCTTGGCTTACCCTGACTAACATGTCTGATTATAATGTCTTGCTTACCCTGACTAATATGTCTGATCAGAATGTCTTGGCTTACCCTGACTAACATGTCTGATCAGAATGTCTTGCCTTACCCTGACTAATATGTCTGATCAGAATGTCTTGGCTTACCCTGACTAACATGTCTGATCAGAATGTCTTGGCTTACCCTGACTAACATGTCTGATCAGAATGTCTTGCCTTACTCTGACTAACAACGTTCTCCGGACATCGACCCGTTACTTACAAAGCTCTTGTCAAGGTTTGGTTTCGAATATTGAGAACGAAGAATTAGAAAATTCACCATCTCTATCGTTTTATATCTCTCTCTCTCTCTCTCATTCTAAAGTTCCCTTTCCAATGCTTTTCAAATCGCTCTACTTCTTTTTTTTCCTTTCTTTCTCTTCCACGTGCATTTCTAACTTTTTGACTTCTCGTTTTTAATTTTTAATTTTTTTAAATTGTTATATAATTATCCGGCCACGCACAGGTCACAACAGACTTAGATGCCATCTGTACAACAAGTTCAAGATTGGCACTACAGACCTTTGTGCCTGCGACACAGCTCCCATGAAGGCAGAACATATATTGCAGTCATGTAAACTGTATACCGACAAAAGAAATAGCAGTTGGCAACAGCCAGTGTCCTTCCACAAGAAGCTGTACGGAAGCGTACACAGCCTTGAGTCGACTGCTGCCTTCGTTAGAGTCATTGAAGTTGATGTCTGAAGATTAGCGAGGAAGAAGAAGAAGAAGACTTCTCGTGAACCGATCATATTTTACCATTATAATTATTGTTCGTGTCTACCCCCCCCCCCCCCCTCCCCCCCCCCCCCTGCTTTTTTTTAAAAAATGAACGACTTTCACATTCGGACTACTTCTTTCCTATTTTGTTTAATTCTTTTCTTCATGTGAAATCACTCTTGTCCCCCATAATTTTTCCTGCCTTCTGAATTTTCTTTCACATTCGTTCTACGTTATAATCTCGCGCGCACTTTACGCATCACTTCCGGGGTTGTCATTTCAGAGCTCATGCGTTAAGTGCTAATGTTCCATTTCAATTTTATACCGCGTTGTTTGATTTAGTTTGCGAGCCATTTGTTTCGTCTGCATGCATTCTGTTTACTGATGAAAGCCTTTTTTTATTTGCTGGAACATTGAATTCGCAGAGCATGTGCAGTCTAGAACTGACTTTCACCTAATTTAGTTTCACTCGATTTTAAAACAACATCTTGGAACGCTAAAACATGAATTCCGGACATGCGCACACATCTTCGAATTCGTTCCCCCAAATTTAAATATGCTGAGTTACAGGTCCTTGCACGTGTGGCACTTTCTCAATGGCAGCCGATCTCTTTTTGCAGACTTACTTAGTATCCACTAGTTAAAGATGATGAACGTGGCTGGAATTAGAAAGCCTTGCTTAGGAATCTGTATAGCAACATCGGAAGCGATGAGTTGACTACATCCTTTGTTAGAGCTATTGATTTGGTAAAGAACGAGGAAGAGAACGAAGAAGGACAAATAAACTGTGTCCTTTCACCTTCGTCTTCTTCATTTTTCCACTGACAAAACATAAGGTTGCCAGTATCTGAGACTCATTTCAGCAATCCTGCGCAAGATCTTTATGCTTGTTCGTGCAATTATAGCTTCTGTACCAAATATGTTGTGCATGATTGGAGAAGAACATGGCGGTCATACGGAAATAAGGAGATAAACGACCGAGACTTCCGATTCCTAGAATTTGCACGATGAAATAAGCTGTTGGGGTCTAACGCGTTCGGGAATACCACGCCGTTTAGATGCTGGATGTGGAAAAAACCTAGACACTGAGGTGAACAGCCACCGTCTAGATGTTGGATGTGGCATAACCTAGACACCGAGGTGCACAGCCACCGTCTAGATGTTAGATGTGGCATAACCTAGACACTGAAGTGCACAGCCACCGTCTAGATGTTAGATGTGGCATAACCTTGACACTGAGGTGCACAGCCACCGTCTAGATGTTAGATGTGGCATAACCTAGATACTGAGGTGCACAGCCACCGTCTAGATGTTGGATGTGGCATAACCTAGACACTGCGGTGCACAGCCACCGTCTAGATGTTGGATGTGGCCTAACCTAGACACTGAGGTGCACAGCCACCGTCTAAATGTTAGATGTGGTATAACCTAGACACGTAGGTGCACAGCCACCGTCTAGATGTTGGATGTGGCATAACCTAGACACTGAGGTGCACAGCCACCGTCTAGATGTTAGATGTGGCATAACCTAGACACTGAGGTGCACAGCCACCGTCTAGATGTTGGACGTGGCACAACCTAGACACTGAGGTGCACATCCACCGTCTAGATGTTCGATGTGGCATATCCTAGACACTGAGGTGCACAGCTACCGTCTAGATGTTAGATGTGGCTTAACCTAGACACTGAGGTGCACAGCCACCGTCTAGATGTTCGATGTGGAATATCCTAGACACTGAGGTGCACAGCCACCGTCTATATGTTAGATGTGGCATAACCTAGACATTTAGGTGCACAGCCACCGTCTAGGTGTTGGATGTGGCATAACCTAGACACTGAGGTGCACAGCCACCGTCTATATGTTAGATGTGGCATAACCTAGACACTGAGGTGCACAGCCACCGTCTAGATGTTAGATGTGGCATATCCTAGACACTAAGGTGCACAGCTACCGTCTAGATGTTAGATGTGGCATAACCTAGACACTGACGTGCACATCCACCGTCTAGATGTTCGATGTGGCATATCCTAGACACTGAGGTGCACAGCTACCGTCTAGATGTTAGATGTGGTATAACCTAGACACTGAGGTGCACAGCCACCGTCTAGATGTTCGATGTAGAATATCCTAGACACTGAGGTGCACAGCCACCGTCTATATAATAGATGTGGCATAACCTAGACACTTAGGTGCACAGCCGCCGTCTATATGTTAGATGTGGCATAACCTAGACACTGAGGTGCACAGCCACCGTCTAGATGTTCGATGTGGCATAACCTAGACACTGAGGTGCACAGCCACCGTCTATATGTTAGATGTGGCATATCCTAGACACTGAGGTGCACAGCTACTGTCTAGATGTTGGATGTGGCATAACCTAGACACTGAGGTGCACATACACCGTCTAGATGTTCGATGTGGCATATCCTAGACACTGAGGTGCACAGCTACCGTCTAGATGTTAGATGTGGCATAACCTAGACACTGAGGTGCACAGCCACCGTCTAGATGTTCGATGTGGAATATCCTAGACACTGAGGTGCACAGCCACCTTCTATATCTTAGATGTGGCATAACCTAGACACTTAGGAGCACAGCCACCGTCTAGGTGTTAGATGTGGCCTAACCTAGACACTGAGGTGCACAGCCACCGTCTATATGTTAGATGTGGCATAACCTAGACACTGAGGTGCACAGCCACCGTCTAGATGTTCGATGTGGCATAACCTAGACACTGAGGTGCACAGCCACCGTCTATATGTTAGATGTGGCATAACCTAGACACTAGGTGCACAGCCACCGTCTATATTTTAGATGTGGCATAACCTAGACACTGAGGTGCACAGCCACCGTCTAGATGTTCGATGTGGCATAACCTAGACACTGAGGTGCACAGCCACCGTCTATATGTTAGATGTGGCATAACCTAGACACTGAGGTGCACAGCCACCGTCTAGATGTTGGATGTGGCATAACCTAGACACTGAGGTGCACATCCACCGTCTAGATGTTCGATGTGGCATAACCTAGACACTGAGGTGCACAGCCACCGTCTAGATGTTCGATGTGGCATAACCTAGACACTGAGGTGCACAGCCACCGTCTATATGTTGGATGTGGCATAACCTAGACACTGAGGTGCACAGCTACCGTCTATATGTTGGATGTGGCATAAACTAGACACTGAGGTGCACAGCTACCGTCTATATGTTGGATGTGGCATAACCTAGACACTGAGGTGCACAGCTACCGTCTATATGTTGGATGTGGCATAAACTAGACACTGAGGTGCACAGCTACCGTCTATATGTTGGATGTGGCATAACCTAGACACTGCTGTGCACAGCTACCGTCTAGATGTTGGATGTGGCACTGAGGTGCACAGCTACATTTATCATTTACTGGAAGTTTAGCTCTTCCATCAAAACCGACAAGTTTTCTCGGAGGGGATATAGGAAGCGACCGTAATTTTGCAATAATGTCTATGCCACTGTGACTGAAGAGAGCCGCAAGAAAAAAAGATGTGGCTAAACTAAAGTTTGACTTGAACACACTAAAATAACCAAGAATCGTCGAAGTGTTCAAATTAAAGGAAGGAGGGAGATTTGCTGCACTGCTCGCTCTCAGAGAGGGAATGAACCCATACATTAAGAGATCATCTTAACTCAGGACGCATAGATACAGCAACAGACATCCCGTGGTGCCAGAAAACAAAACAAGCCATGGGTGACCAGAGAAATTATAGATCTTTGTAATAGAAGAAGGTCACTGAAAATCAAAAACATTCTCTTGTTGAGGTCTGTGGATATAAAGAGGTCACGATAGTAATGCAACAAAATAGGTTGTCATTACTTTCCGTACGTGGAAGAGTGGGGGGACACGAGCGTAATTCGAACCGGGTGCGATGGGATTATGAAACGCACGTCTTACACCTAGGCCACTCAGCCTTCATTACAATATTATAGAACTGTTTGGAGACGGTTAATTGAAGGCATGTGCATTTCAAATTGATACCGACATCGAAGAAGAAGAATGAAGATGCATAAGCAAATATCTGGAGAACTTCCTGAGAGGAGGACAAATTTGAACAGCTTCCTAAGCTTCCATTAGCGTGTGAGAGTTTAACCACAAGGCACCAAATGAAACAAAAAATGCAACGAAAGGGAAATCTCTTTCCCTTTTTCAGGACATTAAACGATTAACAGGAAGTACATGCCAAGCAAATGGACCATAAACGCGTCACTAAACAAACAGTAACATTCTCTGCTTCAAGTTTGTTTAGAGGACTCTGTGGGACAGATCGGGGTACTTGCGTCTTAACTCACCCCAAACAAAAGAAATATATATTTTTAGCACCGAATTTGAGGTAGTGACCTCACAGAATAGTCCATTTATTTTGAAACTGTCGGTGGTTTCAAACATTCTGCGAGAAAAGACGATAATTTCTGCTTTTATTGTCGTTTATTTCTGCCGTGTTAACAGTTTATTTCCGCCGTCTTAGCAGTTTATTTCTTGACATCTACAGCAGCATGACATTATCCATTATGTCAGTCGATGTAATAACAACAATCTTATCTAACCATAACCCTAAACCTAATTATAGCCCTAAACATAACCCTAACCCAAAACCTAACCATAACTTCTAGCCTAGCCTTAATCGTAACACGAAACATAACCATAACCCTAACCTTCCTAAAACTATAGATGACCACCTTTTCTACACTTCTATCTTTATCTAAGTCTTTACTCATTTATAACATAAAATTGTATCGCTCTGTCCTGCCCTTAGCCTTCGAGATGAGATGTTTCCGAAGACTTTTAAACGTCACGTACAAAGATCGAGTTAGTAATGAGGAAATACGAGTTAGAATTACAACAGCAATAGGGCCTTTTGACCACCTCTTGTCAATTATCAAAAGAAGGAAACTCGCTTGGTACGGTCACATATAAAGATCAAATGGTCTTGCAAATACGACCCTGCAGTCCCAAAAAGAGGTGAGAGGACAACAGAAAAGAATGGACCAATCTCCGACCAGAAGATGCACAGGCAGCGGCCGCTGAAAGAGAAGGGTATTGTGGAGTTGTGAGGATGTCTTCATGTGTGCCCAAACATTTTCATTCGTTAGGGGATGGCCTGACCTGCTGACCGCCCCTTAACCCGAAATGGAAATTCCCGTGATGTACGATAGAGAAACTCAGGGAACTCTGTTTGGGGTGAATTAATAATTAATTACCCAGAACGGGATAGGACCACTACCACAGCATGTGGCTAGCAGCTTCTATCAGAGGGGTAGTACCACTACAATGAAGAAGAATCCCCAACACATAGATTCACACTCTAAACCTCGTACAACCAGTAGCCTGCTGAATATGATAGCTGCTCATCAGAAGCAAAGATATCGACAGCATCATCATTTTGCTGCGATATTTGATCTTATTTGACTGTAGAGATCAGTCATAGCACCAGCAGACTCTGCCGCACCTGGCGTGCACGCATGAGGAGTCGACTATGGAGTCCTCGCACGTTCTGTTGTTTCGAGCAGCTCGCGTTCTCTAAGCCTGGGAGGTTTTCCGCTCTTTGATATGATCACCCTGTGTGATGCAATCGCGCTAGATGGAACCATTAAGTGAAAACATCTCCCTGGAGTTGACCTCAATGTTGAAGATTTTAAGATACACATTTAAGGAGTTTTTACATAGCGTTTCCTCCACCAGTCTAAAAAATATGCGATATTATATTCCAGGGGCTAACAGATGCTGGGATTGACCTGGCAAGTCATCGGTGGATTTTCACCTGCCAAAAAAATTATGAAACAAAGGAGGTCACATCTCCCCACGACGTCTAACGATACAAGTGGACTGAAGATAGATAGGTATGACGTTTTCTCGCTGACACGAGTCTTTCTGTCTTGATATTCTTCGTATAGTAAATACTTGTGGGGTGTGCATGCCAACAGCATGTCCTGCTGATCTTATCTGGACTTTTTGCGAAAGCGTATGGATGCTAAGGGGGCTCACTGGTCTTCGGGTAAGTTATCCGTCTCGGGTCCCGGAGGTCGCAAGTTCGAATCATGGTGGAGACTGGGAATTGTTTCCGTTGATCTTCTGGTAAAAAATCACCTGATCTCTGGATAGTGAGATCGGACTCCCGTGATCAGTGTCGAGCACGTTAAAAATCTCTTTGCAGTTAAAAATCGAAAAGAGAATTCTTAACGGCCGCTACCCGAGAAAATTCACAAATTCAAGTTAAAAGTCTACCCAAATTAGTTGTACTTTCGAGGATGGCGTTTGCTAGTTTTTAAGTGATACGGCTCACAACCCAAACGTGCTGGGTTCGATCCCCATCACAGCACCTGCTGCTACCCCGGGGAAGCAAATCCTTAGAAAATGCAGGAGGAAGCAGACCCTTACATAAATTGATCGCCAAAGTCGGATGCACTGCGCCGACAGGAGCAAAATGAAAAAAACCCGTAGGGCACGCACACCGCCTTGTGGAATCGAGAAATAAGGCGAACGCAAAAAAGAAAACAAACAAAAACTGTGTACCTTCCCCCAGGCCTAGTAAGCCACATAAAGTTCTAATATACCTACTACGCATAACCATAGCCTTCGGCTACCTGGCAACAGTCATTAAAAAAGAGACCTTAGGTAAGTAAACTGGCCCACAGTTGCCATTTCGTAATTATCGATAGTGATAATAAAAAAGCAAAAGTCATAATAAAAGGGCAATACAATGTAAAGTGACAGGTAGAACACACCAAACATCACGAAGATGTCGGATACTACTAACTGTCCAAAAAAGACCAGGTTATCATACTTCTCCGAAGTGGCCAAAACAGAATGAGACACAACCTGTACTCCAAACTTAAGACAGCTACACCCAGCCTGTGTTACTGTAGACTGACAAACATGTACTTTAGGGCAACCACCAACACACAGATCTGAGGAGAAGGATAGGGCCCTCGACTCTACCCTCAATTAACAAATGTACGATAGGCGATTCATTATCCAATAGTTCACTGTGACCATGACAGACACCTTTGGAAGAGAAGTTTGGACCAGCAAAGGTCAAGGAATCCTGTAATCTCTTTGAATACGTCTAGCCACTTTAAAATCCACAACATTTTCAATTGCATACGTCTAGCCACTTTCATGGCTGCTTTTGTTTCTTTGATAAACTTACAAGTTTTTATGTTACATTATAAAAATTAATTCAGATAGCAATCGAGAAGAGTTCGATATAGATGTGCGTGGAGTTAAATTCAAGTTCATTTTGATCAATGGTTTCTAATGCTTACGATGTAAACAAAAATAATTTGAATTCACTACCATCTGGTGCTAAGAATTTGTTAACGCCTGACGAGACACAGGAGTGAAAAACATTGTGTTTACAAGATGAAAATATGTTGGAAAATTGAGAAAATAACAATTATGAGTGACAATAACAAAGTTTAAATCTTCATTTTGTCATCGATGAAGATCGATGAAGATCGATGATGATGAAGATTATGCCCATTTGCAGTTGAAAGTGGTTTTTGTTGTTGTAACCACGAACTATTAAAATATATTTTTTTTTTAATGAACGACATATCTTCTTCTTCTTCTTCTTCGTACGCTGTCAGACATCGACCTTTATTTTTTCGAAAAAAAGCGGCGGTAATCCTGAGGCTATCGACACTGCCATAGAGCTTGTCTAGTGTTGCCACTGGTGACGGCCACATCTGCTCTCTCTGATCCTCGTATGTCGGGCAGTTTTGCAGCAAATGTTCAGCGGTCATTTTCCCTGTACCACACGGGCATTTGTCAGTGCCGCCTATCTTCAATTTGTTGAATAGGTGGTACCTCAGTCTGTTGTGGCCAGTGCGAAGTCTGAAGACCACTTCTTTTCTGTTCAACTGGTAATTGGCATCGTTTTTTTGTATAGCCAGTATGTTCGGTTTCCCATTTGGTCATGTATCTAGCTCTAATAAGCCGTTTTGACTCTTCGTATGTCATACTAGTATCTGGTTGTGGTAGTCTTGTATCTTCTTTTGCCAGTCTGTCTGCCTCCTCGTTGCCTTGGATGTTGCAGTGGATGTAACCCACTGTACCACTACCCTTTTTGATGCGGACTGCTGGCATAGTTGACAGAGTCCTGCTCTTAAATCATTAAGATCAGTATTTTTCTGGCTTTTTAGTGCTGTGACTACGGCCAAGGCATCTGTAAGAAGGATTATATGGCTTTCATTCCTTTTACCTGTCACCATTTCTTCCACTGCCGCCCTCAGTGCCTCTGCCTTCGCTCTGAAATTGCTTGTGTATTTTCCAGTAGCCAGTGACTGTTATTTTTCTGCCATTTGGTAGGCTCAGAATGCTCCTGCCCCTCCGTTCTGTATTGTGTTTGTTACAGAACCGTCGGTGTATGCATGGGTCCAGTCCATGCTTGGGTAGTTTTTCGTTATATACCTCAGTGTTGTATCTCTTCTTTCTTTTTCGGTCTGGCAGTTTTTGTTTCCAATATGTGGTTTATTTTCTACCACATCTGGAAATATATGCTGCCTCCAGGTAGGTTTTCGTACAGTAGGGATGGGCTTTGGTGTTGTTATTGCGTTCATGGGGTTTTCGTGCATCTTTGCTTTGGCTATTTCTGCAAAGTTTCTCCGCTTTAGTTTCCCATTTCCGAGATTGTTTAGTCTCTGGTGCATTGGATGGTCAGTCAGTCTTCTGAGTTTCTCTGCTTGCTGCTGGGCTCTGCAGTCTCTTCTGTCGGTCATGGATTGCATTTCTGTAATCTCTTCAAGTTCTACAACTGGCGTTGACTTCAAGCCTCCTTTTTTGTAACTCTCATGGCTTGGTTTTGGAGTTTGCTAATTTTATCGAAGTTAACCTTTGCTGCTGTTGTCCATGCCGCAATGCCATACTCGAGAACTGTTCTCACTCTTCCAGTGTACAGTTTCTTTAGTATACTTTCGACTGCTCCCCAGCTTGTGCCAGCACGTTTCCTCATGATTTCCATTCTTTCTCTTGCTCTCATTCGGTTTCTCTCGATCTGACTTTTCCATGTCATGCGCCGATCAAATGTGTTTCCTAGGTAGTTTGGGTTGTCGTTTGGCTGCAGGTATTTGCCGTTAGGACTTAATTTGGTGTGTTTGGGTTTGTTTGATAGCGAGAATATCGTACATGTCGTTTTTTCCTCATTTATTTTGACCAGCCATGAGTTCACCCACTCTTCCAGCGATGTTAGGGCCTGCTGCATCCGATTACTTGCTATGGTGAGATTCTTTTCAGAGGTCCACATAGCCAGATCGTCTGCAAACATGGACCTGTGGACTCTTCTTAGTATATTCTCTGTTTTGTTATTTATTTACACCAGGAAGAGTGTGGGTGGCAGTATTCCCCCTTGGAGTACTCCCTGCTCTAGTGTCACCTTTTTGCTCATCTGCCCTTGTAATTTGAACTGTTCTGTTTTTGAGGTAGTGACTGATCCATTTGTACATTTTCCCACAAACTTCACTTCTTTGTAGCTTGAATTTAAGTCCCTCTTTCCAGACTTTGTCAAATGCCTTTTCTAGGTCCACCCAAACCGCAACTGTGTGTTTTTGCTCCTGGTAGGCATCTTCTATTTCCTGGGCTATGAAGGTGACCTGATCCTCTAGTTGCTGTGGAATTAGTATGTTTTTTTTGATCCAGTTGTCACTTCAGTCTTGCGTTTATCATACGTTCCATCAGTTTGCCTACACAGCTCAGTAGGCTGATAGGCCTGTATCCATTTGGATCTTTTTTATCTTTTCCTTTCTTTGGTACTGGTACAAGTACTGCGTCTTTCCATGCCTGGGGTACAATACCTCTTTTCCAGCTTTAGTTTAGGACTAATAGTAATTTCCTCTTTGCTGTTTGGCCCAGCCTCATCAGCATTTCGTTTGTTATCCCGTCTTTTCTGGGAGATTTTTTTTTCTTTAACGTTCTTATGGCCTCTTCCATTTCATTGATTGTTAGTTTTGCGAACGACATATGATTTTGTGACAATATTTGGCACTTTGTGGAATTAAAGAAGTCCGAGTGGTCTGCCGGAGGTCTTTGTATATGTCAAGGACACCAATAGCTCCACTGCC
The DNA here is from genome assembly GCA_036924085.1 of Ariolimax columbianus. NCBI lineage: Eukaryota > Metazoa > Mollusca > Gastropoda > Stylommatophora > Arionidae > Ariolimax > Ariolimax columbianus. The sequence continues at coordinate 45,832,017 of JAVGWX010000021.1, forward strand.
TCACAGAGAGCATGTCGCAAAATACGACTAACTGTACGACATGGTATAACACCGGCCAGAGTTATGTGGTTTGTTTAGAAGGCGCCTAACAGACTTTGGGTCTACTTTGTTCTAGTGTTTGAGTCTATTAAGATGGACTCCCATATCGGTTAACCACCCTCTGTAAGCGCTTATCCCAACGCAGCGGCGTTTTAAGCTGCTCGGTAATCCCCCTACAGGTTAAATCCATCACAAGCCAGAGCTGAGACCGGCACAGGCGCATCTCCCACTGTAGAAGTGCAGGTGAACTAAGAACCAAGAACTAACAACTAAGATTTACGATTTAAGATCTTTTCTTCACCACCTTGACAGCAGGAACCTGGCGAGTAAAATAATTTTAGCATTTTTTTATTTTTACAAATAATTCATTTTATTTCATTGTTTATACGAAATACAGAAGCGCGTGGCCGAATGATTACGAAGCCTGCCTGTCGACAAGGAGGGCAGAGGTTCGAATCCCGGTAGGGCATATGTTGTTTTTCTATTGGGGGTGAAAGAAACAAACATAGCCAGCACACGACGTGGCGACAGCAGTGGCGTAGCGGCCTGTAGTCCTCAGCCTTCAAAACATCTCGACTACCCCAGTAATGGGTAAAATGTCGTATGACAGTTTGTTTTTGTGTTTTTTTGTAAATTTTTGTGTGTGTTTTTTTTTGGGGGGGGGACGTGGGGGGGGGGGGGGGGGGGGGGTTACGAAATAATTAACTAAAATTACCATGTAGTGGCCAGATTAAAATTCAGCATTTAATGTGCTAAAAAATATATGCGGCATGAGATGTTTGTTCATTTACAATGTCCAGAATATTCATTCATTTCAGATCACCATATGTTTAGTTTCCTTATTTTTGAAGGCGCGTTCTGATGTAACAAAACCTACATATGGAAAGAAGTGGTATATACACGAGAGACGTGTTCAAATTAAACCGGACAGAACTGCAAAAAGTGAACATACGGTCGATGCAAATGATGACGTCATGGCTGATGTAAACATCACATAACAATCGTCAAGTTTGAAAAATGTCATTACCCCTTTCCCCCTTCACCCCCCCCCCCCCCCCCCCCAATCCTTACATAGTTTCCTTGGCAGACTTGAAAACATGGCAGGGGGTTAAACGGAATCCGTCCAGAGTTGATAAGCGAGCGGTGATTCGGTTTATAACAGCTGAAGGATGTCGACCAATTGACATTCATGGCAGAATGCAGGCAGTGACAAAAGTGTGTCGAAGACAACAGTGAAGAACTGGACAACGATGCTTAAAGAAGAACGTGAGTTAATGAAAGATATTCCGAGACCAGGTCAGGCGCATATTGTTGCGTCAGAAGATGCCATCGCCAAAATTGATGCAGCAATTCGGGTGGACCGTCGCGGGAGCTTTTGTTCGCCACACTTGTGTCACCATACAGTCTACAACCTGCGATATATGTCAACTGGTCGACATCCTTCCGCTGTTATAAACCGAATCACCGCTCGCTTATCAACTCTGGACGGATTCCGTATCACAACCGCCATGTTTTTAACGGTCTGTTGTGGAAACTATGAGTCGGGGGATAAGAAAATAGGGTAAACTTAACGGTTGGTAGGTGCTGTTTACACCAGAAGTGTCGTCATCATGCGCATCGTACATATGTTCAGTTGGTGCAGCCAGGTCCGGTTCCATTTGAACACCCCTCGAGTGCATATATATATATATATATATATATATATATATATATATATATATATATATATATATATATCACCCCTCCCCTCTATCTATATCACTTTCACATTCTCTATCTATTGTCCTCTCATACGCTCTATATGTCACTCTGTCACTCTGTCACCACTCCTTTTCTCCCACACCCTGTCTATCTTCTCTATCTGTTTCCCCAACTCTCCATGTCTTTTTCTATCTTCCACACTCTCTTTCTATCTCTCCCGTCTTCTGTCTCTCACCCTTTTTCCGCTATTTCTTTCACCCTCTATCTCTCTTACCATCTCTCTATTTCTCTATGACGCTCTTTTGCTCGCGCTTTCCCTTTCTGTATCTCTCTCAAACTCTCTCTCTATCCCTCTATATATTTATCTTTCACCGTCTACCTAACATGCTCCCATGGCCTCGCTTCTTTCTCTCCCACCCTCTGTCTTCTTTCACACTTGCTCTCTATCTCTCTTTCTCATTCTATATCTCTCTCACCGCCTCTCTTTATCTATATTTCACCCTATCTCGCACCCACTCTCTCATATTCTCCTCATACTTTCAATCGATATCTAACTAACACGTTCTCTCTATCTCTCTCAACGATTCCCTCTCTTTCACTTTCAAATGTCCCCTCTGTATCTTAAAGTCACACTATCTCTCTCTCTCTCTCTCTCTCGCCCGCTGTCGTACCCTCTCTCTTTTTTCCTCTCTTTCACCCTTTCCCATTCTGTCTCTCAACCTTTCCCTCTCTCTCACACTTCCTCTCTATATCCCTCTCACACTCTCTCCCTCTATCACTCATACCTTCACTCTTTCCTTCTCTCTTTATCTCTCTCAACGTCTCTCTCTATCTCACCTTTTCCCTTCTCTCACCTTTTCCCTTCTCTCTCTCACCCATTACATCTCTCTCTCATCCTTTTCATCTCCCTTTTCTATTTCCCTGTCTCTGTTTTACTCTATCTCTCTATCTCTCTCTCTCTCTCTCTCTCTCTCTCTCCCTCTCTTCGCTCCTAAACTTCACGCCACAGCCTAACTCCACATTTGATCTGATCAATTTAATTTTTTAAAATATTTTTTCTAAATGATGAATTTAATATCCTACCTTTTTTTATAACTATTTTTTTTCTCATGATTTCATTATCTTTTCTACTGGCTTCACGTCAAATCCACCGTTTGTTTTCATTTCCGCTTTCTGTTTATTTCATACCAAGAAACATCTCCTGAGCTTAAACTAACTTTTTCATTTCTCATCAACGTCATCTTTATCGTTTAGGTTAGCTATACAGATAGTTGACTTACAATGTCCAAAGCCACAGATAACGGCCTGTTGGGTAGTAACGTATGTTGTTATATTTCCGCACCGCTTTAACAAATGATTCATACATATTTATCGTATTCTCGGGTTTCAATTTTATTTAAATCTTTTAAATGTCTCTGTCAATTCAATTTCATTCCATTTGCATTGAATTGATTTTTGTCCCTCATTCTCATTAAAGTTTTATTCATCATTGAATTTTGCCAATCAAACCTGGCGTATAGTGGCCTTTACAAAAAAATAGACTGGGAGCTTTCATATTTATACCAAAACTAGAAACAATGGATTTGTAAATTAATGTATTTACTTCTTCAGGCGAGGGGGTAAGGGAGGGGGGAGACGATGGGCGAGAGGGTAGGTGGTGATGTTGCAATTTCTAAGGCTTTTTTTTTCTTTTTTTTAATGATCGCATTATAGATGTTTACACCATCAGGCGAGTTTTGGCAATGAACTCGACCGTTGACTGTAGATGCTCTTTAGCTCCATACAGCTTTGATTGTATTGTCGAATCATTTGACCAGTGTGTCCTCCTTAACTGACCATACAGAGGACAGTCCTGCAAAACATGCTCGGCAGTTTGTCCGCCTGTCCCCCATGTACACAGCGGCGAAGCAGACAGGCGAAGCATGTTCATGTGTTTATTCAGTCTATTGTGAATAGTCCTGAGGCAAAGAATGATAGTCTGCCCTTGCCGGTCAAGGGTGTGGTAGTCATCGTTGGGTTGGTTTTGTTCTCTTCTGACAGCCTGGACAACTCTCTTGGTTGGTTCTGTTCTCTTCTGACAGCCTGGACAACTCTCTTGGTTGGTTCTGTTCTCTTCTGACAGCCTGGACAACTCTCTTGGTTGGTTCTGTTCTCTTCTGACAGCCTGGACAACTCTCTTGGTTGGTTCTGTTCTCTTCTGACAGCCTGGACAACTCTCTTGGTTGGTTTTGTTCTCTTCTGACAGCCTGGACAACTCTCTTGGTTGGTTCTGTTCTCTTCTGACAGCCTGGACAACTCTCTTGGTTGGTTCTGTTCTCTTCTGACAGCCTGGACAACTCTCTTGGTTGGTTCTGTTCTCTTCTGACAGCCTGCACAACTCTCTTGGTTGGTTCTGTTCTCCTCTGACAGCCTGGACAACTCTCTTTTTCTCAAAGTACGTGATGTTGCTCTCTTCTTGTTGACATTCTCCTTCCCTCTTGGCAAACCCATCTGCCCTCTCATTTCAAGGCACGCCATAGTGAGATGGCAACCACTGGAGTATAGTTCGCTTTCCAGCAGCTACCCTGTCCAGTTCACTGAGAAGCAAGAGCTTACCACACTTAAGAGCTTGCAGCACAAAAAATGCGTCTGTGAAGATGGCTTCTTGGTGGCAATCAGAATTGCTGTACTAGATAATGTTGGCAGCCTGTTAGATAGCTTGAACCCCAGCCTGTTTGAGAGCTTGAACCCCAGCCTGTTTGAGAGCTTGAACCCCAGCCATATAGTTGGAGCAGAATTTACCAGTGGGAACACTCCTTGTATCATAATGGTCCTCGTCGTATGTTATAAAAAATTTCATTTTTTTCTTATATGTTGATTTGTTAGTTCAGTATTGTTTTCCCTGATGAAGGCCTATTGGTCGTAACGTAGGTTTTGTATGTGTTCTCGTCTCGGTGCGATATCTGACCATACCCATTTTTAAATTTTGATTAAACTCAACCGTAATCAACTTTTACACTTTTTTTTTCATCTTTTTTCCCCCTTATAAAAATATCAGCACCTCCATTCTTGCCAGCATTTGTTGTTGATCTATCGTTGTAGGCATGTATCCACGATTGATTACTAAGGCTCTTAAAAAACGAAAGAAGATCTACAAGCGGGCACAGCTACAATTTAAATATAGAAAGGTTCAGATTAGATAATAGTAAATATATTTTTAGTCAGAAAGTGGTGAATCCTTGAAATGCTTTGGCCACATGATGCAGTAAAGACAGGGACCATTAATGCATCCAAGAATAGATTAGACGTGCATTGTTTTTAGAGCAAGGAAATGTAAATGAAACTGGTTGTACACAGACTCTATAGAGTTTTGTTGTTTCGAATGCCTTCATTGAGTAGGTTTACTCTTTTGTGCGGCCTGAAGAGGACGTTAAGTGGCGGGTTGCAGTAGCTTTCCTCACATCTCGAGTGTGCTGATAAAAGTGGACCGGGATCCTCCTGGTGATTATGCTTTGCTTGAGTTCATCTGCGTGTCACTCACTACTACGAGGATCACGTCGATCCATCATCCTGTTAGCGAGGCTGCTATGAAAATAGCCCGCATCCAGGAAGGACTACAAGGAAGCCAAGGTGAAGGCATAGTACAGTATATTTTGCCTTACCAGACGTTAATCTTATTTCCCACAGTCTTCTAAATCAGTATACAGACGTTGTTAAGTTACGAAAGTGTGAAATGGTGTTCGAATCTCGGAGATTCAAACTTCTCTTCGTTACAAGGGAGACGGCATCGACATGTAAGCCAGTTTCAGGCAAAATATAGTGGTCAGACATGTTGGTCAGGAACAGGCAAAATATACTGGTCAGACATGTTAGTCATAGTCAGGCAAAACACACTAGTCAAGACCCTCGCCTTAGTTTCCTCGCAGCCCTTCCTAAAAACGGGCTGTTTGCATGGCAGCCTGGCTAGTGAGGCGAGGTATCAAGGTCATTCCCGTAGTAGTGAGCGACACGCATATGAAGCCAAGCATAACACAATCGCCTAGAGGACCCCGGTCCACCTTCATCAGCACACTCGGGATGTGAGGAAAGTTACTGCAACCCGCCACATTATCGTTCTCTCCAGGGCGCACGAAAGAGTAAACCGACTCATTGTGGGCATTCGGAACAAAAACAACTTAACCGAGGTCCCTGCAAAAATGCCTGAGGTAATGAAGTTCCAAAAAGTGGCATGCATGAAGACCACAAAAAAATGACCCTTTCTTCATGCGAAAAAGACAAAAGCTCAATCCCCTATTTGACTGAACATTCTATTGGAATTAAATAGAAAAGTACCTTTACACTCATATGGACAGAAGAGCAGCAACTAAGTGAAACGTCTTCTTAATTTGCTCTCTAGCGTGGGCAAGTGGTTAAGTGACACAGCTCACGACCCGAAGGTGCTGGGATCGTTCCCAATTACAGCACCAGCAGTTACCTCGGGAAAGCAAACCCTTAGAAAATGGAGGAGGAACCAGACCCTTACATAAAATGCATGCCGAAGTCGAATGCACTGGACCGACAGGCAAAAAATAAAAATATTGTGCAACGTACACCGGCCTTGAGGAATATATAAATAAGGCGATCGCAAAAAAAGAAAACAAATATCCCTGAAATAACCATAGAATACTTTGAATACTTGGAATCCTGGTATTCAAACAGGCATGTGAATATATGTTGTTAGGTAGCCGAAGGCTATCTGTACTAGATAAACTTCCTGGGGCTTACTAGGTCTGGTGGACAATTTGGGTGGATTTTCAACTATAATTTTATCCAGTCAGCGATCGTTAAACCAGATCATTTCTATTTCCAACACCCAATGCAATTGTATCATGCTCGACACTGAACACGGGTGTCCGATCTCACTACCGGGATATCAAGGACATTTTTCCAGAAGATCAAAGTGAAAAATTTCCCAGTTTCCGTTGTGAATCGAACCCGCGACCTCCGTCACCCGAGGGGAAACACTTCGTGACAACAATAACCATATGTAATCATTAATCAGCATCATCAATGGCCGTCGCTCCTGTCGTGGCACAGGCTATTGACACCCTTTGTCCTTTCAAATATGTCTTTCTCCAGCTGAGATTCAGAGACCGAGGTCCATTTTATCAGCCTGTTCTCAGTGTTTTTATGGACTAACCCTCTCCCTATTGCCCTGTGGACTCCATGCCACGGCCTGTATGGCCACGTATGGTGATGTTTTCCAAAGCGGGTCTCCTTTCTAGCAATTTTCCTATGTTTGATATGTTGATACGTCTGATGTGTAGTCGTCTAATAAAACAACAAGTCTGCTTTGACTCGTGTCCAGGCATTTTATTCCTCAAATTGTGTTAGAAATGGGCATGCTGTCACTTTGTTCTGTTTGTAGAGTCAACAGAATTAGAGAACATTTTGAATTGTTTATCTGCCCTCCAAACACTAGTACATATTTTTGTATCCGGTTGTTAATTCATATAGTGGGGAAAAATAAATGAAAAAAATGTTAAAAGTTGATTGAAGTTAAATTTAATCAAAATATAAAAAATTGGGTAAAGTCAGATACCGCACTGAGACGAGAACACGAACAAAAACTACGTTCATACCAAAAAGCCTTCATCAGGGACAACAAATAACAACGATGCTGAACTGACAAATCATAGAAGAAGGGATAAATACATGTATGGAGGATGTTAACATATAAGGAAAGCATCTGGTCTACTTATCTGATATAATGTCTTCCATAGCGACATATCGGGTAGGATGCTCGAATGTTAATTCATTTAGCAGATGCTACATTACTCTGTGGTGTATGAGTTTTGAGGTTAGCGGAGCCATGAATTCTCGTTAAAGAAAAATTAATAAGGCGAAGCTGCGGCTGTATCTCGAAAATGCGAATTAAAATAAAGTGTAAAAAACGTATATAGGTAAGGCCAAAAAAGGTGTTCGGACAAAAAAAGCAGAAACGAAATCTGTTACGGCCTGAAGGGCTTCATTAGGGATAGCAGCAACATAATAGTAAAGTGTGTTGTTGTTTGCGATCGCCCACAATGAGTAGGTTTACTCTTTTGTGCGGCCTGAAAATGACGTTAAGTGACGGGTTGCAGTAGCTTTCCTCACACCCCGAGCGTGCTGATGAAGATGGGCCGAGGTCTTCCAGACGGTTGTTCTATGCTTGGCCTCATCTACGTGTCGGTAATTACTAAGGCGATCACGTCGATCCCTCACCTTGTTAGCCAGGTTGTCATGAAATCAGCCCGTTTCCAGGAAGAACTACTAGGAAGCCAATTAGAGAGTCTTGGGAAGTTTGTTGTTGCCTGACTCTCACTAACATGTCTGATCAGTATAGTTTGCTTGACCAGACGTTAGTCTTTCTTCCCAAATAATGAAGTAACAAATCATAGAAGAAGGGATGAAAACATAAAATGGAAATTTGGACACATAAATGACTAAGAAAATGAATGTTGCTGGTTAGCACATAAGAACGTATTACTCGCTTATTGATTTGTCAACGGCAAAATAACATGTCAGTGATACATGTGAGTGGAAGTGGCTGTCTAAGATGGCGTAAGAAGTGGTAGATGGTCAGACGAGTTGAATGCGACTAACATGTCCACTGCACCAAGGCTCTCCGCGAGAAGACCTGGCCCGAGGAAAGAAACATACAAAATAAACTGTGGTGAACCATTGAGGACCTGTGACTGACTTGTCACTTCATAGAGGCAGTCTGTCTGATGGCATAAGACGAGAACACGGAACCGAACCCAAAGAAGAAAAAGAAGAATGCGGCCAAGCAGGGAATTTGAGATTGTGATATGTATACATGTAAGGTACCGAACTGAAACAAAGATAACGGCAGATGAAGACAAGGAAGGAATTGTTAATATCATGGGTCTGAAGCAGAGTCTACTGTAGATACAGGCCTACATAAATTGCTTTGAAACGTCATATACCAATGCTGACTAGATACAGAAACTTGCAAGTGTCAACTATTAGTTTAACTATAATAGCGTGTTCGGAAAAATAACGATGGATATGCAGTCGATTACATGGCAAGATTCTGTGAAAGGATCATTGTTAATAATGGTTTGTTGTGTGTTTTTCCGTGAATTTGTTTCATTTCTCTGTATGAAGCATAGATTGATTATGAATCTTGGCACTATGAGTGCCGTTATTTAGTACGCCATGGAATGTGACGTTTCAAAGGGACCTTTCTGGTGAGCCAGACGGCCTATCTAAAGTAGTTCATGGCTGAAGGCAACCTGTGAGGAAGGTCAGCTTATTACAAAGTCGGAATCGAAGACCATCACTAGAGGAGCAAGAGAGGATGCCTGTGCCACTGGCATCAACCTTGCCCCGGTGTCAAGGACCAATGAAGTGGTGGTCGATTGGGGAACCAGAATGGTTATATATATCATTGGGGTGTTGACGGAACAAAGTCTCTCTGATGCATGTCATACAACATTTGGGTTCGGTCCCTGGTATTGACATGCTCTAGTCAACCCATTTCTAAAAAGTTAACCGGTTTACTGATGTGGAAGACAAGACAGAAAGGAAGAGTTACTTGCCACCTCACGACATACCTCGCGAAATACGTTGTCCCCCACAACAGTGGCTGCTATGATACTAATGTTACCTTAACCTTGAGACACGAGTAACCAGGGACATGTGAAACATACACATCAATAGACCCACATCACATTCCCGCTAGTTCTCCACGATACTGAATGTGTTACAGCAGTATGGTCAACAAGGTTGGGATCGACAATACAATCTCGATCGTTGTGAGATGACTAAAAAACCTAGTATGTCACTACACCAGTTACGCCCGCCTTCTCGAGTAAGCTTATGTCCGAAGCAGAGCCAATGTAACTTGCTACTAAAGAAACATCGTGAATGGTTAACTCAGCTCACTACGAGTAAATGTGAACAATAAAAACAACACCGACCACAGGAACAACAACAACAGTCATTGCCTTACCTGAGATCAGTTTTCAGTTACCTGTTCTCTGTACGAATATCGTAGATCCGCTTCTTCTCCTTCTTGAGTATCACATATGAAAATCAATATTTCTGTTCTTGTTTTCTCTAAGCCATACAGAGTTTGTCTTTCTAGAGCATTCTTCAAAACTCAGATAAACTACATTTACGATATTTACTGCTATTATAGATCTCCACTGAGGATTAAAGGTCGTTTGTTACTGTAGTCACCACTCCCTGCACAACAAGGTAAGTTTTTAACATGTACTCGTATTTCCGATACAAAAGCTAGCTTTTCTGAGGTTTTGATGACTGATTTGTAAGTGGAAGATGACCACAGAACGACTAGACTAACCATTTTATTTTCGGTGGGCTATTGGTTGTGAGCTTGGTTCACAATCCCAATGGCCCGGGTTTGAATCGCGTGGTGCTGTTTAACAGATCGGGCTTGTTGTGGGGATTTTTTTGGGTCAGTGTATCATCGCTTCATCCGGTGACCCCAGCTGTAAATTGGTACCTGATCAAAGGATGAATTTCGGAGTCCCTTCGGCAACTACGTCGTTCATGCTCTGTCGTCGCCACTCTCAGCAATGAAATTAGATAAGCACACATCCGTGGGGAGGGGGGTCGAATGTCGCTGAAGTGTAATGAAATCGGTTCTGTGAATTATTTTATATTGTCTTCAAGTTGAAATTACCCACTTGATTAGCATTTAAACTATTGGTAAACCTTCTACAACTGAGAGATGAATACTGTAGATGTGTACTGAGTTTTAAGCTTAAATTCAATAACATGTCACTAATCCACGCACTTCTATCAGATGTTATGGTCACCTTCAGACCACAAGTAAACAAAGCGCTGTTGAAAGCCGCAATGTTGTTTTTGCGTGCTATCTAGAGCTATGCTCATTCCCTATAGTCCTTTATTAGTCTTACTAAATTTGGACATTGAATAAAAACAACTTGAAAAAAGTATCAGAGTTTTTAAAATATAAGTATATAGAAGACTATGTCGCATTTCTTGGAAAGACAGTAAAATAATGTGGAGGTGTTGAAAACATTTGGGGGGGCGGGGGTAGGGGGGGGGGGGATAGCATTAATGACCAAAGTCACGGTTAGACAGTTACAATATTTTGGATTTATAACAATAAATACTTCCATCCTGAAGACCACACTAGAGGGCAGGGTAGAAGGCAGTCGTTTAAAAAGTAGGCAAGGTAATCAGGGGACAAAAGCCATCAGGAGATCACTGTATTAGTGAGCGACACGCAAATGAAATCAAACATATTACAACTGCCTGGAGGACCCCGGGCCATCTTCATCAGCACGGGGATGATAACTACAACAACCCACCGAGCAGTGCATGTACTGCAGCAGTCAGCGACCAAAACCTGACTGCTAGCGTCAGAGCCAGCGACCAAAAGCTGTCATGACCCTTTTACACCTCCGCGCTGTGATCCTTGAAAACAGGCTCCAACATGGCAGACTGGCTTAAGAGAAGGGGTCGAAGAGGTACGAAAACATGCCGTGTTGAAGTCGGATGTGTCGGACAAAAAGGGAAAATATCGCAGTCAAGCTGTAAACTACGACACAGCGCATTCGGTTCTCTGGACATCCTATTACCTGCAAACTCCTTTTCAGGACTTGGTAGCGGGAGTTTGATAACGAACAAATAAGAAGAGAATGAAGAAGTTTCCAAAGCTCCTTGTATTTTACCTGTCATATGAGACTTTCTCCAGCTCAGCATGAGTATTAACCGCCGTGTCTTTGAATGTTTCTGTCATATATCGCACTGCCATCACACAGGGTGCTCCGATCGCTAGGCAGAGCACTATTACTGAGGAGCAGAAATAGCGAGTTAGACGAAAGGGCAAAGTGCAAAGTGGTACAATTACTGACGCTGTCCACTTGTAGGATTCCATGTCGAAGTGGTTAAGCCGTCGGCCTCGTGATCAGGTGATGGGGGTTCGACTCCGGACTCCGTCGTCTTTTTCACGGGTGCTTAATGCTGAGTCCCCTGCATCTCGTAGTCGCCCGCCAGTCATCTTGTCCTTGACTTGCCACTGGGGTCGCGCGGCTGGAGACGATATAGTGAGGATAAATTGTAGCGCAGTTAAGCCGTACTAAAAATATCGCTAGCAAAATAACTTATGCAATCATCATCAACGATGGACGGCGGCCTTTGCCGTTTCTTTGCCACTTGTGCATAACATACGGAATGGTTTGTCGCTATCAGATCTGACTGCACAGTCATATGTGGTCATATCGGAATAAACAATTCTGACTCTTTCTGATCGTTTCTTGTGATGTGCAAATATTATTATTGTGTTACAAAGGTATTTCTTCGCCTGCTCCCTCTTCTCTGTCCCTGTATTCGGCCTTCAAAGAATGTCTTGGCCCTCATGATGTAGATTGTGGCTCATTCTTTTGTAGCAGCTTTTTTTGTTCTCCTGCTTATGCCAACGCCGTTTTCGTTTGATTTTAACTCTGCCCGGCTCACTTTATTCATCGTTCGGTTATTGTTATTGTTGAATGCCCACAAACAGTATACCACAATTTACCGTCTCAGAACAGGTCATTGCAGACAGAATGCACACATGTATAAAATGAAAGCAGCACAGACTGCACAATGCATATGTCAGAGAGTACCCCAGACTCCAGAACATATCCTCCAAACATGTCTACTGCACCAATGCTCCCGCCAGAAGATCTAGTCTGAGGAAAGAAACATACAAGACAAACTGTGGGGAACCATTGAGGACCTGCGACTGACGTGTCACTTCATAGAGGCAGCCTATCTAGTGGCATGAAATGAGCATACGAAAACGAACCGCGAAGAAGAAGAAGAAGAAGAAGAAGAAGAAGAAGAAGAAAGAGTGCCCGCCCACAATGAGTAAGTTTACTCTTGTGTTCGCCCTGAAAAGGACGTGAAGTGGCGGGTTGTAGCAGCTTTCCCCACATCCCGAGAATGCTGATGAAGGTCGATCTGGATCCTTCATGGGGTTGTGCTACGTTTTGCTTCATGTGCGCGACGCTCACTACTACGGGGATCACGTATATCCACTTCTCGTCAGCCAGACTACCTTGAAAACAGCATGTTTCCAAGAACGCTGCGTGTAAACAGAGCGTTGACTTGGTCAATATATTACGCCTGACCCTGATGTGACGTCCAATGTCAGGATGTTGTACCTGACCCTGACGTGACGTCCAATGTCAGTATGTTGTACCTGACCCTGATGTGACGTCCAATGTCAGTATGCTGTGTTTAACCCTGACGTGACGTCCAATGTCAGTATGTTGTGCCTGACCCTGACGTGACGTCTAAAGTAGTATGTTGTACCTGACCCTGATGTGACGCCCAATGTCAGTATGTTGTGCCTGACCCTGACGTGACGTCTAAAGTCAGTATGGTGTACCTGACCCTGATGTGACGCCCAATGTCAGTATGTTGTGCCTGACCCTGACGTGACGTCTAATGGCAGTATGTTGTACCTGACCCTGATGTGACGTCCAATGTCAGTATGTTGTGCCTGACCCTGATGTGACGTCCAATGTCAGTATGTTGTACCTGACCCTGACGTGACGTCCAATGTCAGAATGTTGCACCTAGCTGCGTTAGCAGCTCAGTTGCCCAACACCACAACTCAGAAGCATATCTCCTCTCTTGTATTTATTGTCCATGTGTCAGACCCACATACCTCCACAAACCATATAAATGTGGAAAGGATTCTTTTCTGTAGAGTCATACTAATGCAGCACTTCCTATTTTCTCTAAACAAAAAATAACAAAATGAAATACGATCCTGCAAAATGGGACGCCTCAAGAAGTCACCAATGTCACTAGATTAGACATAATGAGGAATGACAGAATCATAAAAATGGTGGGATCAACATCCTCCCACGAATGCATGCATAAAGAGAAAGTAAAGGGGTTTGTCCATATCATGAGAATGAAACCAGATCGGCTGTCATTAAAAACATACAACATAATAAGATCGGAGCTGAGAGCAAGGGAGAAGACCACGAGTTAAATGAATACATATCAAAGACATCCTATGCCAGCAAGGGCTCCGTACAATCACAGGAACATATCTGGTCCAAGAGTGACACCTACAGCTGCCAACCGCTTTACGGCATCACTAGAAGGACGCATTGTCTTATACCAGCATGGGCTCACAGCAACCATATCAATACATCTGGTCCAAAAGCGAGACCAACAGCTAACAACTTCGCTTTACACCATCAATGGAAGGATACAGGGAAGTAATAAGAACGTACACAACAATATTTGCACATAAACATAACCGTATATCAAATTCAAAGAATTGACGCATATACAAAGTAACATATACGAAGATGGTGACATTTAGACAAACATTGACATATAGGCAGACATAAGGACATATAGACAGACATGACATATATACAGACAGTGCCATTTAGACAAACATAGTGCCATTTAGACAGACATAGTGACATATAGACAGACATAGTGACATATAGACAGGCATAGTGATATATATATATAAACAGAAAGTGACATGTATGCAGACAGTGACAAATAGACAGATATTTGACATAGACAGATATAGTGACATATAGACAGGCATATTGACATAAAGGCAGACAGTGACATAAAGGTAGACAGTGACATATAGATAGACAGTGACATATAGACATATATTGACATATAGACAGGCATAATGGCATATAGACACACACATTGACATATATACATACATTAACATATAAGCAGACAGTGACATACACGCAGACAGTGACATTTAGATAGGCATAGGGACATTTAGATAGAGATTAACATACAGACCGAAGTAGAAACATATATATTGACATTACCATATAGACATACAGTGACATATATGCAGACATAGTGACATAGGCATACATTGACATATAGGCAGACATTGAGACATTCAGGCAGACATAGTGCCATATAGACAGGCTTAGTGACATGTAGACAGACAT